>JABSMS010061873.1:0-21637 GCA_018902275.1 Aleiodes sp. PSUC_FEM 10030003
TTCCGCTGGTTTTTGAGTTTTTGCGCTACGACCAATAGAACCGGAGATATTCCCAAAAAAGTGATTTTTTTAGATTTTGGAAAGGGGGACCCCTTCAAGTTCTTGACCGAAAACTCGAAATTCCAAAGAAATGAAAAAAATTAATTTTGATAAATGTATTTTTACTAAAATTTCCTCAGCTTTCCAATGAAACCATTAGAAAATCTCTATTCCGAACCATTCAATTGGAGTGTCCATTTTACCCCACTCTCCCCTAATCTGAATGATTTCCATTTTTTTTTCTAACTGAAGTTGGAACTACGATGTTAATTAGAGAAATTTACGAGAAATTAAATTGATAAACGTGAAAAAGAGAGAAAAACCTGATAATAATAAAAAAATTAATATACTCACTTGACATCCCGTCGAAGGGTCGCCAAAAAAGCCCTTGTACCTCTGCTCTTTGCAGCTAAAATCTGTCTCTGGTATTGCTGCATAAGCTGGATAATCGATATTGGGTTTTCCCCTTGTCGCACCATATTTTATTGCCATTGTTGGTATATTGAGGGCATCACTTAGAATTCCTTCAGCAAGTTGAAAATGTTTCGGTGTCTCCGTAGTTGTTTCTATTTGTCTATCATCATGAATCTCATCAATATTCTCATTAATTTCATAATTATTATCTGTTTGTAATTTATAAGGTTTCTTAACCTTGTAAGGTCTTGCCTCATAATCTGATGGATTACCTCCAATTTTATATGGCTTAGTTTCGTAATCATGAACATTACTATTTTCATCAATTTCTTGTATAACTGGTTGATAATACTGCACGAAATCATGATTCTTAGTACCGTAATCCGAGTAACCAGTCAACTTGGATTTCCCATTATTCGTGTATGAAGAGGATTTAAATCCCACCTGTTCAGTCTCAAGTAGTGATGACGGTGCTGGTGTTGCTTGGTATCGCGTTTCTGTCACAACTCTTGGTCTCGTGTATTGTTGCTTCAAATCCTCATAGCTTTGTATATTTTGGGAAACAACTGGCTCAGACAAATGTGGTGATGTATTGTCAGGTTTCTTAGTGCCATGAAGAAGGTTCAATATTTCAACGAGTGTCTTTATACTTGCATCAATATTATCTCTATTTAGCATCTCCGGTAATTGATTAGACAAATGAAAACTCTTAATGATGTTTTCATCATTGGTTACTGGCAATTTTGAATGATAACTTGGACTTCTAATTTTTTGATCAATTGGTCGAGTTTTTTCGTTTTGATAAATACGTGGTGGTTCAATTTTCACGTACCTCACTGAGTCAAAATCTTCAACTGGATAATATTCTTGTGTTTGAACTGTTGGCTTACCTCTTGTTGGTACGTAATCAATAAAATAATCTTGATATATATTTGCTGTTTTTTGCTTTGGATAATCTCTTTCATATAATTGGCTGTAAGTGAGACTACTCTGTGGTCTTGGAACTCGTTCTTTCGTGTAATACCGGTTTACCTCGATTTTAGGAGTCGTTATCTTTGGATAAACTTGTCTTCTATCGTAATCCCTGTAATAGTCGTCGTAAGTAGGTTTTGTGTATCTAACTGGTGTGAAATAGTCGTTATCACCTCCTATCTCCTTTGGATCATACTGAACTGATGGAACAAATTTTTCTTGTTTAATCACTGTCGTTATACGAGGTCTGAAAGGCTGTCTGAGAGCTTCCGGTTGGAGTATTAATCTTTGAGGAGTCAGCGCTTCATTTCCTTCGTAAATCTGAGTGGATGCCTGATTATTCATTTGATTATTAGCTACATAATGGCTCATGTAGGGAATCAATCTTCTGTATCTCTTGATTGTTCTTTTGAATGTCTCAAAGTCCATATCGAGATCATCATCGTAATCATCATCACTGTCTTCAGTTGTATTTGAAGATCCTTCAACCATCCAGCATCCTAGAAGAACTGAAAGAAAGCAAAAAATTAAAAACGAATCAAATTAATTCTGATAATGCCAAGAAAGAGAAAGAGGAGACTTTTCCACTCGGGAAAATTAATTTGAGAGGAAAATAATGGTGACGCTTTTGGATGCTGGAGTGTCGTAAATAGAGGTCCTGCTTTTGGAGAACGGAGACAACAATATAGAGAAACGCGAGCGGGGAGAGACAAATATATTTCAACGATGCAACCACAGCAAAACATTTCTGTACTATCCACTTTCGCGCTTGTTTCTCCCCTCATTCTTTATCTACTTCGAATCTCATTCTCTCTCTTACCCTCTATCCAACGGCTCTCGTCACATTGTCACTAACTCAGAGTCTCTGGTTCATATAAAAAGCCACCTCACTACACTCTATATGAATTTTTATAAACCCATTATGTACTCCCGATGTAACAAAGCACCCTGTCTATTTTTCTCTTTTCTTTTGTTTTCTGTCTGTCTAGTATTTTCTTTTTTCGTTCTATTCTTCTCCACGTGAATGACATCAAAAGGATAGTATTTATTAGACACACGTATTGCTGAACAAATGGAATAGGTAGTGGAAAATTGATTAGAAAAATCATTAAAAGCATAATCAAATTTCTGTAATAATTCTATTTACTTCCTTTTCTAGTATATAAAAATGATTAAATAATTAGAGAAACTGCCTTTTCTCTCAACAATCAAATCATAAACTCGAAAACAAGAAATTCTTTGTGGGAAAGTTATGAATTATTTTATATTTAATCTCGTAATTTCAAAATTAAAAAATATAAGGAATACTTAATTGCATTGAATTGCTCTACGAAATTCGTCTGGTAATTAAAAAACTCTTAAATTGGTTTTCAAAAATGTTTAACCATTATTTACCATCATGGCTTTATTCGCAATTTGATTTTCTTATTTGTTTGCACTGGACGCGCATGAAAATGTGAGGTAGAATAGAATCGTTCTGGGTAACTCTCTGGCAATTAAAACGAAATTGGCAATGTCCAGGCAGAAAGTTTGAAGGGGGACGAAAGAGGTGAAAATAGAGAGGGCGTTCATCCATGTGACTAGCTTGGTAGGTGGTACAATCGAATTTTTAAAAATGTTATAAACCAACGGCCGATGAAAAACGTCGACTGTCCGAGGTGCTGGCCCTTTGTTTCGTCTACCTCGCCAATAAATTACTTGATCGTAGCAGTAAATTTTTTCGGTGTATCCTTTTTTTCCTCTTCCTTTCCTGCAGTATACAGCCCAATCGGGAATTCCGTCGAAGATGTGTGTGCACGTGTGGGCAAATGGGTAGGAATGACGCTCGCACGAATGCAACTCTATAAATATATCAGGCATAACCTGGTGAAGCGTAGCCGGGTACATACCCACTATTTTCACCGGTCTACAATGTATTTTCGATTGTTGAAAACCTAATACACGTACCAACACTACACAGAATTTAATCAGATCAATGGATTTTAATTGTTTCCATCGGAGGAATCGCGCCATTAGGGCTTTTCGTTTAATCATATTCTGAAATAAATGGGGGAAAAATTCACTGTGTATTTGTACAATTTCAATTTTGCAACCGGTAAATTCGAGCTCTTTGTGTACCAATGGCATACCTTATATCTTCAAATAGCAAATACAGGCTAATTTTAATTATCTGCGATTAATAACCAATGGTTATTCGATATAAAAGAAGCCTTTTTACAGAGTATTCTCGATGGGCAATTATATGCAATGAAGCACTGACAGCGCTCTGACCTTTCTCCATTCTCAATATAGACAATTCAATAACATTTATGGATTCTTCAATTTATATATGAATCATTTATCACATTTTCCCGCGGTATATTTTTATTGCAAAAACTCAATTGTACCTCCATAAAGTCAAACAAATGTTATTTTGAATTGAAGCATCTCTTCATTCTCTAATTTCTTCCTCTCTTTATCACGTAGAATCTTGATTTGATTCTTCACATTGGCAGCAAACGAACTAGAGTGCGAATCTGCAAAACTCAACAACAGTCAACGTCCACCCAATCTCTCTTTTCCCCCCACCACCGTTTTTCTACATCACTATAAAAGTGGGGTCTCCATTCTTCTATGACCTAACCACTATTCTTCCACGTTTACTCACTTGTCGTTGGGCATTTGGTACGTACATAGAATATCAAATCCCCCGAAACGAGGAAACAAGTGTGCACCTTCTACTGTTGTGTAAGACTCACTCCCTCTTTTTTTCCATACGTGACTGGCTTATTCGATTTAGTTTTCCCACTTTTGTCCCTTCGTTTAAGCATTTGTTTTCCCTTTCTTTTATTTCCTTCCCCATAGCTTTCCGGATTTTGTTCGATCAGATCGTACTAAAACATTGCATAATCCCCGTATGATATTGCAGTTTTGCAGAAATTAAATTATATCGAACTGCTTATTAATGTCACATTGATATGATCATATGTTTGTCGCTGTAAATCGACATTTTAATGCTTCATTTTTTTTCCTGTTTCCTCCATCAAACTATGATTATTTCCTGGTGAATTGATCCATGTACATGAATCGCGTCACATGAAAACATTTAATGGGAATATGGACATTAAGAAATGTATGCGTATTTCTATGAGACAAATCGATAATCTCGCGTGTATGATTCTCAATCTGCAATCGATGATACTGTCTGTCATAGTAATGGCGCAATTTCCGTTATGCATGCTGCTAATTGTTGTGTACTTCATGTCTCCGGCAACCGCCTTTTTCCTACTATATGAGGGATAAGGTCAAATTATGAAATGAAAATTAATATTACGTTTCCGCCCAGTTTTCTTTATTAATTTTTTTCCTTCGTTGAGGGTTTTTTAGTTTAAAAAGTACTAACGTTGGTTGAAGGAAGGAGAGGAAGAAAATGAGACCTCGTTATGCCAGGTACTCAGACCAGGGAGCTTGAATGCTTTTGAAAAAAAGGGACTGGTTCCAAAAAATCGCAGCAATTCAATTAATTCCGTGGCCCTCTAGGATTTTTTTTTAATTGAGGTCGGCTCACCTGTAGAGCTCCAGTAAATATTGAAAAGGGAGATAAATATTTTTTTGTAGACAAAAAAAATCCAAGTACAGTTCAATTATATTTTCTACCTTTGAAAAAAAATTTGAGAGAATTACTTCGTATTCATAATTAACGACTTTCAATATTCGATGTTGTTGAGACAAAATGAGAGAATTTGACGGTCAGGACACTTTCTCTACGCAGAAGTAATGGATATTAGAAATTGAGAATAGGAGAAAGATCTGGAGATTAGATAACAATAATTCATAGAAAAGAAAGATGACGATTTTTATGAATTTCTAAACAAATTGGGCAGAATATTGAATTATAGATTCGTGCATATTTACTCCGACTCCTTTCACCTACGGTTATAAAGTGTTGGGTTGCAAATTTCTGTGTATTTCCTGTTAAGATATTCTGTTAGGTATCACGCACTGGAGGAAGGTTAGAATGAGGCCGGACACACGAGCAAGAGGCAAAAGAATCACAGTTGCACTTTCTATTTCACATTGAGTGAGACAAGGGGACGAATGTCGGAAGTCTACTAGGGCATTAATAATTCATCGTAGCATGACGCTGCACTAAAACTAAGAGGAAGAAAACTAATCGTGGCTTATAAACATTTACGAATGTAATAATGATAATGGATGGAAATTCCGACTTTTGTAAATTAAACCATAGAGCCAAGATGAAATTAGTAGATCTATCAAAAGTTTTGGGGGGAATTTGAGATGAATACCGCAGTTGAACTTGGACATGTCTTCATGAATCGAATACGAGAGTGAGTATTATACTCGTCTCTGTGAAGTTTTTGGGAATGGTATCTAAGTAAGACAGAGATAGAAGCAATGAAAACCTGTTAACGATGTGCTAGTCGCGTTCACTCACTTTCCATATAAACTCCCCACAACGTCGGTTTGAGTTATCGGTGTATACATTCAACCCAAAAACTATCTTGGGTTGAGAATGAATCTTCACAGTTCGAAGACAAAGTTTTGAAATTCATGGAAAATCGGGTCAGGATAGAAAATTTGAATTCTAAGAGTTTCAACTTTACGCATTGAATTATGTGAATGCAAGGTGTAAATACAGTAAATTTAAGTGAACTTTCTTGATGAATCATCACGCATAGAAATAATAAAGGAATTGAGGATGGGTAAATAAATAGAAATTTATAGAGGAAGGTGGGGTAAAATGGACACTCGAATTGAACGGTTCGAGGTAGAGATTTTCTGATGATTCCATTGGAAAGCTGAGGAAATTTTAGTAAGAATACATGTGTCAAAATTAATTTTTTTCATTTCTTTGAAAATTCGAGTTTTCCGTCAAGACTTGAAGGGGTCTCCCTTCCGAGAATGGAAAAAATTCGATTTTTTGGGAATATCTCAGGTTCTATTGGTTGTAGCGCAAAAACTTAATTCTTAATTCACCTTCCCTTAATTCAGAGCTTTTGAAGTTTCTTCCAGACATAATATTCACTCCATTTTATTACATTGGGCTACAAAGGGATGGAATATTTCTCCATACTAAATTCAGATATCGAATTCCTTTAATTAAAGCTTCACTATCTCATCCAGTTTATTTTATTTTTGGTTCATCACCCTCAAAAGTTACAGCACTCTTCATAACTTGAAACGAATTTACGAACGAAACTGAAGATGGGTAAATAAATAACAATTCATACTTTTCCAAAGCTATCATTCCTTCCAGACATAACTTGCATATTTCCACATTGGGTTACAAAGGGATGGAATATTTCTCCATACTAAATCCAGATATCGAATTTCTTTAATTAAAGCATTACCATCTCAACCAGTCAATTTCATTCTTTGATTTATCACCATTGAGAATTACAGCACTCTCCATAACTTGAAACGAATCTGTGAATCCATCGAAGTACTTACTTCTTCGTGAAGGGACATTTCAAAGTTTCGAACACGGGCTCTCGTCATATTTTTGCATACAAATAATCAGGACTTTTATTTTGATGCAGTCATTGAGACTTGGCTTAATTAACTTACACTGGATACTTGAGAGTTTTTTCCACCCCAGTATTCCCATCGTTTCATGGATCCTTCTTCTCAAGCTCCATGAATTTGTTCGTTTCTCTCTATCCCTTTTTCTTCACCAGCGGATACAGGCTTTGCCCTAGATATAAGAACCTTTCGTCCCAGAAACGACGCTAGTAGATAACAAGCGAAGCGTGAGGACAAATATCACCGGTACACTTAACATTTCTGTCTGTGTTCAATGCTCAGTAGAAACACCTCAGGAGTCTGCATGTCCCATGATTTCACAGACGATTTCTCGCCCCGCCTTCGGCAATCGCCTTGTTTCATTCCATTATGCCTTTTCTTTTTTCCCCTCATTTCAAGACCTCAATAGACCTTCTCATGCCAGCGACTTTTACCAAATTAATTGGCAGGATGTTTGGATGTGCCACGAGATGCCAATAACTTGCTATTACTCAAGCCAAGCCCCAAGAACCCTTGAGTATTATTCTGGCTAAAGTTTCCTATCCTTCCACTGAATTAGTGAAATTTCGTATAACTGTTTAGCGGATTAGTCTCAGTGGATTTTACTTTACTGAAACTTGAATCATACAAATTTCTCCCTTTCCATTCATGTCGTGTTGTATTTAGGAGGTACATGACATTCTCGTAGTAATAGTACAGTAATTAATAACTTGGTAATTGTAATTCTCACATTATCAACTCTGCAGTGCTTTTGTATCAAGGTAGCTGTCTAGTCAGAAAATCCCCCATTCTCCCTTTAGCCTCAATCTCTTTCCTCGTTCTCTCTGTCTCCGTTTTCATATCTGTCATTTCTCCTCTGTAGATTGTCACGCGTACACTTCATACGTATATAAACTCCCTGGCGTTTTCCCAAAGCTCTCCTAGTGATGCCGACGCGCTTCGCGGCTCATTTTCAGCTCGTTTGTACCTTTTCCACGAGAAATTCCGTGTCACGGTACGTGGTGCACTTCGGCGACGTAATTAACGTTATGACAGATAAGCTTTTGCCAAGGAAATACCGCTAGTTAGTAACTGGATAGTTTGGTGTGCTTGGAATTGTGTGAAAAAATTTCTCTTTGCCTGGGCGTATAGAAGATTGAACATATTTGAAGGTATTTGAATCGAATAAAAGTCCAATGTGAATAATTTTCATTCAGGAAATGGTTAAAGTTTGATTAAAAATCACTTCAATCGTTCAGTGTTTCATTATATGAAGAATATCAGTATTTCCATTAATATGACGAAGTAAATTCTCTCTCTTCTCGAAAGTTTCCATCAAAGATGACATGCGGTAAGACGTAATTTCAGATAGATACAACTTGAAACAAGTCTGTGAGGTCTCTCTGTACCCTGCATACATACAAGTTCATTGAGGTGTGAGGTAGGAAGATACAGATGGATAGAGATGATATAGAAACTACCGTATATAGAACGCACAAACCTCGGAGTTCCTCAACTTTGTTCAGTTTCGACCAGTATCAACTGTATTCTATACAAACGTAAATTCAAATTCATCCTTACTTTCTCATCCTCAACTGTGTGCAACCTCCTCCCCATTTTCTCTTTTCCTCATACTCTCATTTGATTATCCAACCATCTCTATCTCCTGTTTCTCTTCCTCAATTCTCACAACCCTGTATAAACTATCAACTGTAACTGTCCCTGGTTACCAATTAATAACCTCCACATTCCTTGTTTCTGGTGTTTCCCCTAATTAACGTATCCAGCACAACGCCAACTCGAAATTGGCATTCTCATTCTAGAACCAACTCAACAGCTCAAAATCCAAAATCTAAAGACTCTGAAAATGTAGATGAGTAAATTAATTAATTGGTGAAAAATTTCATATTACTTTAAACTAGTTTCAGTTAACATTTACCAATGTTTTACTTCGTTATATTAATTATCAGCATCTCTGTGAATAATTTATAAAATTATATAGAAATAATTATCTTCATTTCCTGGATCTCTCACATTTATATTGTACTGTTCCTTTCATTGTATTTATATTTTGACAATTTATCATCTGAGTTCACAGCAGTACACATTTTCTCACAATTTGATAAAAGCACAATGATAGTATTCCAAGTTTTTCCACGTTTGTACGTTAGAGTTTTGCGCACTAATTTGGATACTTTGCACTTGGATGTTATTGTCCATTGTACATAGAGAGAGCTGGATATTTCTCGATAACGATACCAAGAGTTTTCCGTCGCTCTAGCAAAAGTTGCCTCATGTTTTTCCGCCTTGTCGAACGTAAGCATTCGAAGAGAGATATTTTATCTACTCGAATATCTTGTACCCTCCCATCTTCCTTTTTTCTTTCTTACTACAAAACTCGTGCTCCGATGTTGAATTTTTTCTTCTATTCCTCTTCCTTTATTCTTGTGAACTGTGTTATACAAGACAAAACACTGAGGGGATTATTCTCGAGTTTCCATCCTCTCATATACTTGTGTACACGCACTTTTATTTCTCGAGTATTCTCTCTCAGTGCAAGCAGATTATAGTGTTGAAGAGCGGATACTGGAGGGGGGCATGGTGGAAGTGAAATGGAGAGAAATTTTCCATGTGAGAGAGGAAATCGTTGGTGATACCGAGGAATAAAGTGTAACAGGTTGCACGGGCTCGGTTTTCCTGAACGATAGTATGTCTCTTGTCCCTGGAAATCCTTGCCAACTGCTTTTCCCGCACGTGCCGTATCCTTGGTGTCCTCGCTCAGCGCTTGGTAATATCCTATCCTCTCTTCCACTTTCCACTTGGATCTACCAGTCTAACCAGTGTGACTACCAAACACATCTACGATCCACTTACTCGCCCGGGATAACCATTTTTTTTCTTTCCTCCTCTACTACTTCTTCATTCTCTATTCTTTGGAAGAACAGGAACAAAAGTTGAACTCTTGAATGAACATAAACCTCATACCAATAACTATTACCATAATGCACCCTCGCTCTTGTCGGTTTATATTACTGTTGCCCCGTGGACTTTATGTTTATTTAGTGATACATTCGTGAATATTTCCTTCCGCTTTGGTTACTCTTGAATGAACGACCATTGAGGTAAGCTTGATTGTTTCCTTCACCGAGATTATCATTATTCTGTCTACTATTTTTTTTCAGTTCTGGCCAAATAGAATTTCCGTAGTTTCCGGTTATTTTCAAGTTTTTTGCAGTTTTCATTCGAAGTCTTCTGAATATTACATTGATTCTCAGGATGCGCAACAGGTGTAGGTCCTTAGACCACTCAATTCAACTAAGAAATCAACATTATGCATAATTAACTTGAATCTCAGCACCTAGTACTCTATACGTCATGTCTAATCTCTGTAAGTAACTGCCAGATGGTTCAAGGCTCTTATACTAGACTCAACTTTAATTTTTCTTCAATTTTCAAAATTCTTTACTTATTTTTTTTTGTTCTGTTCATTTTTTGTATTCTCTTTTTTAACTAGAAAATTTGTCTCTCGAATAACAGCTCGTCTGCAAGCTAGAGAGTAAGGGCATAACGTTGGATGGAGTATGTAGTAGTGATGGAAACCGTAGACGAGGCAGACAGTAAACCTGCGCCCGGGACGCGCGATCGTAAACTTTAATTGCAAGCTCGCAAATACGGTTCGAGTCGACCCGTTTATATTGAGGCACCAGGAGTCGTAACCCGAGCTACCTATCTCATTCTCCCTTCCTCCCCCTCTCTCTTCATTCGTTCATTCTCCATCACTCTCTTTTGCTCTTCGTTTATACCACGATGCAGTTACGAGTTCACCCGTCAATTCCCTTTTCCCTCTCTCACTGCGACTTTACTCTGACGTGTACTATCAAGAACGGAGGATGGAATCGATCGTATAAAATACATTCCCTCGAGGAGAAAATGCATAAAGATGTACGTGTATGTTATCATTGTCATTCACTGACATTTTCATGTTTTCCTTCTTTCATTACCTAATGCTTCCGTTGAAATCCTTCTTTCTGTGAAAGAAGCTCAACAGTGGTGAAAAGAAAATTGAGCGCAATTCTTCTGGCCATGTGGCAATCGATTCACTGTCATGGTGACTAGGTAATGGAAATAGTCGAAGGGGTAACCGGAAGTACCGTAGCCGCTGGGCGTCCATGCGGGATTCCAAGTTAATTGCGCGCTCTAACACCTGTTAATCGTAGGAGCAATGGATCTGTCAGGTATTTTGTAGCCGCGAGGTAAGCAGGGTCGTTTGGTGGTTTGTTGTGTGTGCAACAGACGTCGGTGTCAGACGTGCGGCTGACGGTAGGATTCTGAACGAAATACACATGGATGGGAAAAGGGATGAGGCAACCCGAAGAGGAATTGACAAATTTGAGAGAGGGAGAAGAGAAGGTAGAAGAGACACAGAATAAGACCCATGCAGAGAAAGAGAGAAGTATGGAGGAGTTGGAATCTGTTCACGGTAACCTTCTCTCTTCCTTTCCCAACTGTGGTTACCACTTTACAGTCCCTCGTTTCTGTAAACTCTCTACCTTTCCTGAAAACCTAAAACCACCACCCACCTTCACACTCCTGTATGCAACTGAATTCCCAACACTCAAGGATAAATTTTGTCCCCTATTTTTGCCAATTCGCTTTCTCTATCTCATATAATCGTCCCCAATCGATCTCTGTGTCAAGCGTATCTCATTTTTCGTCCTCGTTGAAATACCACTCCCACTTCTTTACATGCTAACAGGGTTATCTCACTCAGTTAATACGTATTTCTCTCTTCCACTGTTTGTATATCCTACAAACCGTCAATCCTACATAAATTCGCATGCCACCCGACGGACTATCAACGTCGGTCCAACCTCATCTGTCCGTTTGTCCACGGGACATTAAACTGAACTCAACGTTTGGTTTCCGTTTATTATCTCACTGAGGGCTTAATCCTGGTATATAACACGCAACGCTAACAATTTATACCTTTATACATGTTGACAAAATAATACTGCTCTGGGTTTGCAGTTATTGGTCTCTTTTTTTCGGGGAATGAAAAAATATTTCAGTTTAACCACTCGGTGAGAGATGAATTTTTGTTATGGTACTCAACGGATTTATTTTTATCTCTCAGGTGCTTCATGAAATTAGTTCTGCAGATATTCTCTTGCTAATTTCTCTCTTTTTTTTTCTATAATATTCAAGGAGGTTCAACTGGATCTCTCTTTCACGTCTTTGAATTTTCTTTTACGTATAAAATTATCTCTTGTAGATTTTTCAATGGATTTAGTTGAAAATAATTTCGAAAATCCGAGTGAAAAAGAGCAACTGGAAATGAAGGATTTCATGAAGATTATGGGAGTGAGAAGAGCCCTAGGAAATACGATTAAATATTCATAAATCTCTCTTCAAAATATATCAAAATGATTTCTCCTCATTTTATAAAAATTCATGAGACTTATGGCTGTGAAAATCAACAGTGTGTATACAAAACGTTTCTTCTTTTTTTCCATCTCTTATCCTCATGAAAACTATCCTCTTCCACCTTCGCTTCGACCCCTCTCCCTCCTCCAAATTCACATACAGGCCGTTGTCCGTATAGACTCGCTTTATGACACATGATATCCTTTATCTGAAATATTATGCTCCCATGACGAGATATGCTTCCCCATGATTCTCAATATGAAGCCATTTTTTTCCCCTGAAAACTCTGCATATATAATATTGAAATTGTGACTTTTATTTACTGGGGAACAAGTGCAACGAGTTTTCAATGAAACGCTTTTCCAACCCCTCTCTCCTACTCATTTGATATTTCACTCAAAGAGAAATCTCTACTTCCCTCTGGTTGAATTCAACCTTATTTCTCTCCTGCGTGGATCAAAGGGGATAAAAACGAGCATTTGAAGAACAAGAAAACAATTTTCGACAAATAACTGATGGGTAAAGAGGAACAAGGAGGTTGAGGTATAAACGGGGCTTGTTATAGCGTTACGTAAAGACTTGTCTGTCTTCGCTCGTCTTTTTATACCCTTATTAAATCATTGCTCAACAATATTATACCTTTTGAAACAGATCCAATGAAACAATAATAATAAAAACAATGGAACGATTGAATCTCATTTACTCTTGTCTTTTCAAAACAAAAATCGCGTTAATGAAGTTGGCAATTTTTTCGTTTCGGGTTTTATTTCCATTGCTTTTTTTGCTGCAAATTTATTTCGCTTGCTCTCTTCATGTTGCATTTTTCCGGGCAATAAAGGTGGACGCTTGATGCTCATTTTGTACGGGGACTCGTTTTTTTTGCTCTGCTTTTCTGGCCGTATGGTCTCGCTCCCCGTGGCACGCGCTCAAATATGAAGCTATTGTTTACCCTCGGGCCATTTTTGCGTGACTTTTTTTTTGAGTCTCCATCTCTCTCTCATTCTCTCTGAACTCCTATTTTCCTGGTCAATATCACATTCAACGCTGGTTATATTTGCTCTCATGTTCCCCGTCGGAAGTCGTTTTCCAGAATATGTAGAAATGAAATTAAAACGGAAAAAATGAAAATTTTTTATTCACTAGTAATGATATCTACTCGCCCATTATATCATGTTCTATTATGAAATTTACTTGGATTTGAAATGAAGAGAACGAGTCAATAAACACAAAGTTGCAGGAAGAAAAAACTAAAAGTACATTAGATAAAAGTAATATGAAGTTTTCAGACAAATTGATTTAATTTTGTCAACAGTTTTTTTTTACAAATATCTCGGAAACTGAGCGAGATAGGGTGATTTTAACCTAGTCCTTTTTTCGTCGAGGAATTCAAGAGCTGCAATAAAGAATTCGGGCAAAAAGGACGTATCTCTATTAATTACGGAGATATTCGCAAAAAATTATTGATGAAATAAAATCAATTTGTCTGAAATTTCATGGTCGTTAGGTAACAATTCCTACTTTTGCTTGCGAAGGTCCTCTGTAACGAGAATCTCGGTGATTCGTACCAATTATTTTTTCCCGTGTACAAAATCATATTTTTTTCACTGTTACATATAAATCGGAAAACTTTTACTGCCTTGTTTTGTGAAAATCACAAATTTCATTGAACAAATTTCATATAACTATCAAAAGAGTGATAGTTTTTCAAAATTCCTCTCAATTTTATTTGTCACCTTCCCTGAGTATAGTTTCGGAAGGCTAATGTATACAAAAGGTCCAGAGAGCAATCAAATTTGTTGATTAACATTTGCTCCTGACGGTAAACATTGTTTCAAGGACTAATACGAATATTTATAAATTGCACCAAGAAAAAATTTTCTTTGCTGTGTGTACTTGTCCGTTGAGATTTACTAACTAGGGTCGGTATCTTGCCTTCAGATCCAGACGCTCTTCACTAAGTAAAAGATGAAAAATAGTAAACATAAAGCAAAAGGTAAAAAAAGAGGAAGAAGTTTGTTGTCGGAAAGTAATTAAGTCCAGAGAATTTTCGATATGACCCGGGTCAATATTTCTCCCTGAGTTTTCATTCAGCTCGACAAACTCCCCAGCTTCAAATACTTCCAATCAGATCCAACTAATTTTCATTAGTCAAAGAAAAAGCAGATGAAAGAGGAAATCAATTCTTCTTTCCTCCACTCTAATAAAACTGAAAAACCGAAATAACTAATGAATTTCCTATTTTGATTTCAGGTAAGCGAAAATTAAATTCAGAGCTGATAGAGGTAAAAAGCAGTTTGGAAAACTTTATCAATCAAATGATCTGACAGGCGCCATAACCGGTGCACAAGAGTTTTCGGGTAAAACTAAAACAGAGAGATGAATGGTTAAAGGGATAAATGTACCATGAACATTGAGATTTAACACACATCCTGATGGCATCAAACGAGAATTCAAAGGCCACATTTTCCCGTACCTCACTGGGTACATCACTCTCGTTCAATTCACGAATTTTCTGTCCCACAAAACGATTTTCAGAGGGATGGCATTTGGTCGTTTTCAACTAAATACTAGGTCGCTTAATCATCCCGGAATTACTGAAATTCCTGAAGCACTGTTGCATATACGATAGTTGGATTTAGTCTTACCGCCATATACACAGGCCTCTGTTTCGCATCCCTTTTCCCTCTCTTCCCTTTACCATCCCTCTTTTACTCACTGATTCTCCCATATACATTGTTGTTACCACCATCCACTTTTGCGAGGTTTACCCTCGAGCTAATCGTCCGCTCATCCACTCGTACCTAATTAGCGATCGGCGGTGCGCGTAATTCAGTTTATGCATTGCACGTGCGAATTTACCAAATGCACCAACGATTATATCGAACGCATAAATACAAACCTATTCTGTCCGCCACTTTTCTGTGAATGAATGATATCACGTCCTCTTTCATCTATCTGTATGGATTCAGAAGTGCTTCTTTGGATAATTCCGAGTGTATTTGGCCCATTATGTTTTAATGGAAATGATGATTTCTTGTCGGATTGAATTAGCTATGGATAATTATTTGTTGAACTTCAGCATTAATTATTCCTCGATAATACAATACAATGTAATTTTAATTGGATTAATCGCATTGATAATTCCGTTGATTGCAGAGAATTGGTTATCCGCGTATTTAACCTTTTTATGATACTGAATGGAAAAAGGCAGATACTGTATTGATTCGTTTTAATAATTGCGCTGAAGGTTATTAACGAAATTCTAGGACGTGAAATATTTCAATCGGATTATGCATAAAAATTCACTGATCACTTTAGGATGATAAAAATGTTTTTGTTCAACATTTCATGTTGATCCGGAATCTGTCTGTTAGAGGAACCGCTCGCGATATGTTGGGCGATCAATTTAAATTACAGCTCACAGTGTAGCCATCATAAATGATTCACTTACAATGTTAACATCCGGAAAATTCCGTGATAATACAACTCAATAATTCATATCAAATGGGTAGAAAATAGTTCAAACCACAATGCATACTCTTCCGGTTACAAACTTTCCTTTCATCGTGGAATATTGTCTAAGTGTTGGATAATATCGCGCATCATGTGGAAGTAGTTATTTGTCCATCCAATAATTTACCATCGTGTATTAATAAAATGGAAAAACTGAGGTGAAATGGTAAAACATATCGGGCCAACACGCCTTGTGGTTTTTTCCCTTTCACGCTTCATGTATTAGAACTCCTTCGCAATATCTCCACTGAGCCAGTCGTGTAGGAAATGTCGTTAATACAAACCCACTGAAGGAAGAAAAAAATTATGCAAGCTTCTGAATTTTATGAATATACATAATTCAGTCTGCGTGCCATTTAATTTTCATTTCACCTTGTAAGTGATTCAGTTATATCGAAACTTTTTCACTTAATTATCATAATTTTTTATGTAATTTTGTAATAACAACCTGTTACTTTGTATTCAACATAACGCGAAACGAAAAAAGCGCAAGAAATTCATTGGACTTCGCGAGAGTAGTTACATGCAGAATTACGAGAATTTTTTAAAAATTTTCTTCCTACTTTATGGACATGCAGATTTCACTGAAAAGAAGGACGAATAAAAAAATATCATGCTATTTCTGAGTGAGTTATTATTCAGAAAAAGTAAATTGATGTGGAGGACACCAAGTCCCTATGGTATGGCGGAGGGAATAGGAGGAATATGGGTTTTCCATCGTGTTTCGCACGAAATCCAGAGTGATTACGAGAATAGTTTGTGGCCAGTGAGGTCTGAGGGGGATATATGGATGATGGAGGCAGTGTGTCGCGATGTTTCTGCGTATGCTTTCCTACCACACGAGGTTTTCGTTGAAGAGGTGATCGGGGAATACGTTATCATCCGTATACACTACCATGAAACGTTATTACCTGAACTGGCTCTACATTCCGTCAACTCCCCCTTGATGCTTCTGTCTCTTATTGTCCCACACGAACTTCCTTCTCCACTATCGAGGAAATTCTCCTCGGACCTAACCACCGGCTCTTCTCTGCATGACAATTCAGATACTTGCGCACGTGTTTGGATTCTCTTTCTAACAATTTCTATCTCAAGTATAATAAAATCTTTTGCCCCCTCCAGCGAGTTGTATCTCGAGCGTCTCACCATAATTATGTATTTCACTTTTCATTCTAAATTCAAACCGCGACAGACACTATCTGACACGCACTTGTGAGCATTTCTCTTCCATCTTTCTCTATTCGTATCATCTTGTTTGTGCTTGTCTAGAGTCATTAGAAATCTAGATCGAGATTCCAATGGAAGATGTACGTGGCTGTGATATGAGAAAGTTGAGAGCACACAATTATATATGCGGAATTGTTCACATAAATTACTAATTCTCTCACTCTCTCAACCAATTTGTAATTTCATCTTAATTGTTTCTTTTTTGTGGTCATTCCTTTTCGACTTTCATGTATGGATTCCATGTAATTATAGAAATTTACATGAACAGGTGCGTACAGATTAAGGCATTAGAGTACGGTATAATTATACGATTATGCAATGGTAATAATAATTAAGGAAAATGGTAAGGATAGAAGCGTTTTTTATGTTCGTCAGTGAGAATTTGGATGAAAGTCTTTCATTACCTCTAAATTACAATAGATAGGAAACTCGAACCTATTCATGAAGTATCGCGTAAAAGAAACAAACTTAGTTAATGTTCTTCATCTATTCTCCAATATTCGCTCCAGTAAATTTACGTAGGTAAAAAAGTAGAAAATTAAATGACAAAAAAAGTTCTTTACCCTGAAAGTTATTTGAATTTTATTCCACAAAATTTTTATTGAAAACACTGACAATGTGATGAGATAAAAATATATATTCGTTGTCACTGGTGACATCAAAGAAATTTCCCGGGACGTTACTCGAAACGAATAATAATAACGTTTTCACATATACAAGTGGAGTCCCACGATAATACAATTTACCCGGGCAATGCGTCGGATGTACATAAATTTTTATGGTGATCAGGTGTATACATACACAAGGCCCGACTGGGTTGATGCACATCCCTCCTTCATAGCCAGAACACAACATACTAAAATGTGTACATACACGATAGCTCAACACAAGGGAGATGCTCGACCAACCCCCTCATCATTCCATCCTAGCCATAGTCGTGGTTGGATGTTGCTGTATGCATTGAGCATTGCTGAAGGTGGGGATCGGGAATAGGGTGAGGTTGGCTTGCAAAACCAGCATAGCGAACCAAGGGACGAGAGAGAGAGTATGAGGGTGAAGATAGAGAGGGAGGGTGGGATATGAGATCGCGCGGTGGTCGTGGACGTGGTTAGAATGGAGCAAATGATCCGCCTGTGTGTTTACCCGACGTCACGCTCTGTCTCGCTTCAACTTATATCCTCTTGTTCTGTTCACTGAAATACACAGGTGTATGAGAATTCATCGTATGAATATGAGCTCAGTCAATCTCACTTGCTCTGGATTACGGTTATCCGGTTAGGCGAGAACCTCACGTATCCAAATTCGTGATTAACTGCTTTGTTTTTGTCTCGTCTTCATTTATTCACTGATGCATCATTGAGGCCATTGATGATGTCATTAAAATCATCAATACATTCTTCCGTCCAATTTTTCTTCATTACGTCGGTTCAATGTCGGGTATAAAAGCTTGTGTTCTTTTCACTCCATTAAAAAATTCATATTTTCACTTTTTTTTTTCGCATTCCCTTTGTCTGGTTATTAGTAGAAATTGTTGGTATGAAAGCCCGAGGGACTGGTCTCTAACGAGGAACGTAGATGGTTCAGTTCACATATACTGGTTGTATAGAGTGGGAGAGGGCGCGCATATATATACGAGGGTAAAGAGCTTTGATACCTTCAAGAATTGTGGAGAGGGTAGGGGTGGTTTTATATCCTTACTAGCTACGCTTTTCTGCGGAAGTTCGCTTTTCTCCTTCAATTCCTCCCCTCTCTTACCTCATACACGTAGTTTGCTACTACCTGGAAGAGTAGGGTGAAGGTATTTCAGAGAAGTTAATGACCAACAAGAACGTGCCCGTCGTTCAGAAACCCCTGGCGTATGGAAGTGAAAATGTGAGGGGGAAGCGTTGAATTTTAGGATCGAGAAAGGCATAAAGTATATGACCCTTGTTTTTTTTTGTTGTCTTGTGTTTTCGCGGGTTTTTTCAAACTTCATTAATCTTCAAATTGAGAGGGGAGAGAAAAAATATTTATAAATTCAGTTGAAATTGACAGAGGGATCTGCGATGCACACGAACGTGACGTGTTCCAATTCTATCATTTTATGCAAATAAAAGCAGGGACAATGCTTAATTTCCCCATTGGTTTAGTACTGGAGAAGTGGCACATTGGAGTCAGTCTCGGTCAACTTCTGCCAGTAGCTGAGTGAAGTATCAGATAGTATTTCAACTCTGTTCCGAAAATTATAATAAGAATTTCAATCAAATAAAGATGAGAAAAACAACGCACAAAAAAATTCGAAAGAAGAAATGACTCATTTAATTGATGAGGGAATCTTGAAAAATCAGCAAAACTTATTTCAATGAAAATCTTTAAAACATACGAGACTAACTACTTTTCATGTTGAATAGTTTTAATGATTCAATGAGCATGGATCGGTGAAATTATTTCGTGGGAGTGACAACGACCGTCATTGGAGTACAGATGCCTGGAACTGGAGGTCGTAGGGAGATGAGAGAGGGTGATTTCGGAGGATATGCAACCTATCCCCTATTGGAAATGATTATATATCCCATCGTACTCGGGGATTATCGACGATGCAGATTAAATCGTATGAGAGTGGACACCACGGGAACACGCGTAATCCTGTCCACTCTGCAACAGTACGCCATCGTGCGTATTATCACTCTGTTTAACGTTCTCATTAATCGATAACGTTTTTTTATTTCTTTAACACGAAAACATTGATACACTGCATGGATTCAAAATTAATTTATAGTTTCGAGAAAAGAATTTTGAAAAATAGTAAATTGATTAATTCGATGATTCTTTTTAATTATTCTAATTAACTTGAAAGAAAAAATTTACTCACCCACTAAAATAAAATAATAATAATAAATCCTCGACATGTTCCACTAATTAAAACCAGTAGTAAGATGAAAATAAATAGAAGAACAAAACTTTCGTGGTTTTTAACCACTTGCGAATTTTCGGTTAGTTTTAATTTGACTCGAGCGTGTTTGAAGTCCACACGGAAACTGAAATCTCGCGAACGTTGACGATGCCTTAGTACTCAGTTTAAGCGTTGGATACCTCTTTCTTTCACATATACACCACAAGGTACGTTTCAACAGTGGCACACGGCCACCTCGGACTTGACTGAAGAAGGAGATTGTTGCATTAGCAGAAGGAGGGATATGGAAAGGACGCAGACCCACTTTACGTTAAAAGTATCCTCGGCGCGTTCGATGTCTGCATTTGCCGTTACGCTTGAGATACACAATCCGATGAATATGCGTTATGAGTCCTCCCGCGAGAGCTTCTTACGTATTCGTAAAAACAATTGGAGCGTGTTATTTCTTATTTTTTTTTGGTCGTATCACAACTTGTTTCACTTTCCTGTAATCTGAATAATTTTATTTTACTCAGGAATTATTCTTACGTTCGGATGAAATCTTTTTGCGATCGTTTGGCAAACAATCCTCCGTCAATCAGTTAAGATAATATTGAATTTACGAGAGGAATAAAAATTTGTTCTGTTAAAATTTGTTAGATACTTTTATTTCGATTCCAGGAATAGTTTTTAAAACGTTTCATGGCTCACGTGCTGTCGAGCTGTTTGTGTAAAATAATAGTTGTAAAGATTATCCACCAACACGCACTAATTGTCGAGTTTATCGTGCGATTTGTTGACGTTCCCTTTGTCTTTTGTTATCAATTCATAGCATCACTCCATAGAACAAAAAATAACGGAAATAAAGTTCTCGAAATGTATAGTCACTATTGAAAGAAGAATAACGTGCAAAAGCGTGAGCATGAATACGCAAAAAAATTAAAGAAAAGATAAAAATGAAGAGGCTTGCCACACCCGAAGTGAAAACGACTCCTGGATGTACTTGTACTCGTTGGTTACTTGCCTCGTCGCATTGTTTCCACTTTAGTATCGTGTCGTCCCTTTGTTGCGTTTTCTACGCGCAAGTTTCGAAATATTAATGTATTTAGGTGCACGTGAGAAAGCATGAATGTGACACATGTGATGTTCGAAGGTTTGACAAAGATAAATAATGAAAAAAAAAACGTGAAAATTGTAGGAACACTTAAACGAAGGCGTTATTCACATAAAAATGGCAAGGGAGAATATGAAGAGAAAAACAGTTAAAAAAATGGAGTTGTATGAGGTGAAAATGATCGGAGATACGTGAATTCCAAAAGTGGATAATTGTTTCAGGGCGTTAGACAATCACTTTTAGCTTTTATCTGATACGATCGGAATTTATTTTCTATTCATTTTGCAAATAATTCTCATCACTATTAAAATCAAATGTCCGTAAGAACTCGTGGCATGCATCGATGATCTTACTTCCGGTTTAGTTTGACTATTACGCACAATGGAAAATAAAAAAGCAACAACAATCAACGGATTTCTCATCCATCAACTTCAAACGTGATGAAAAGAATCAAGAGTGGAAATTATTAGGGGTGTGCGAATAGTGTTTGAATTGAATTGAATTGAATAATACTATTCAATTCAAAAAATGAATTGAATATTCAAAATATGAATCCAAAA
>JABSMS010061874.1:0-43432 GCA_018902275.1 Aleiodes sp. PSUC_FEM 10030003
CTCAAATATCTCAGAAACTAATGGAGATACGTCCTTTTTGCTCTGATGCTTTTTTGTAGCTCTTGAAATTCTCTACAAAAAAACATTAGGACAAAAAGGGCGTATCTCCATTAGTTTCCGAGATATTTGTAAGAGATCGGCGAAAAAATCGACTTATCCTGTTTTACCTCTTCACTACTGAATTACCATTCGAATCGAAATTCAAGACCTGGCATCGGAACTTTGTTGATAATTTAAATTAAAGTGCAAAAGAATTTCCAACAATTACACGTACAGAAAGAAATTCGGAAGGAAAATTTTATTACCTAGTGAAATAAAATCGTTGGAGTAGATTATTGTTGAAAAAATCCAATATCCGTAGTTTCATCCTTTGTAGACTCAGGGCTAGTCCCTTAAGTCGAATCTATACAGTTCGAATTGAGTGGAAAAATACTGAAAAATGGCCCATGTGGAATATTGCAAAGAAATGTCTCTTGACAGTCTCCATTTCGTCCAGACTAGTCTCTCCCATTTTTTTTCATTCGTTTATTCTCACCCTTTTCAGTACAGAATGAAAAAAGGAAAACACAAGGTGATAAGAAGAGAGAAAGAATTTTTTTGTCGTGACCTAATTCCATTTCTTTTCTCCACCTTATATCATTTATCCAGTGTATCTGGATATAGATGGTATGAGTAGAGGATGCGCCTGAAAATGCCACTCGCAAAAGCCGTGTCCCAAAGGAAACTTCATCCTTCCAGATAAAAGAGGTAGGAGAAAAAGTTTTTTCTCCTATGTATGGGTTTGAATTTTCAGACGTTCTACTTTGAGAAAAAGAGAGAAAAAAATGTTACCTCTGTGAATTTTTCCTGAATCACTCACTCCACCATTCGCGTCAAAACTACATTCTAACGATGGAGAAAATTTTGTTTGATATTCGATGGAACTATTTGATCCAGGAGGAAAAAATTCTGAATTCGCGAATAAAATTATGAATTTGAGGCGCAAAACGAGAGCCAAAAGGTAAATAGAACAATTCAATGAAGTGAATCATGAATTTTTTCAGAGATTTTTTTTTGAACTCCTTTCTTCGGGAAATTTTTATTTACTTTAATTTGCTTAAGGAATGTACGATATGATGAATTATGAGGACTGGAATTTGATTTGAAAGTCTGGTAACTTCCGGTAGCGCATTTGGTAGAGTAGCGGATTAGTACTCCGGAGGTTGTGGCTTCGAATCCCGCTTGGGTATTCCCGGTTCTTTTTCGAATTTTTTTTTATAATATAATATTGATATTGAATTTTCTTTGAAACCCAAAGGGCTTTTAAGCCACGACCCTCGAATATCAGGTCTGATGCTCTACCAAATGAGATACCTGTACCGAGAGAGAAAGATAATTTCGGTAATTATGAAGGTGAGGTTGGGAAAGACTTCAACAATTTTTTTATCATCATCACTACATAAAGTAGTCAATCATAAGATACCAATTCACTACGGTGAGAGTGAATATTTAGAAAAAAAAATATGGAAAATTATGAAATAACTAATGAGTAACTGGCACGCTTAAACATTGTTCAATCTGCTTAAGCATTGTTCAATCTTGAGAGTAGTAAAATTTTAACTTCACTAATATATTGCATTGTAGTAACATGCAGCCCTGATGTGCTCACCCTCAAAAATTTTTACACAAGAACTTAGTAATATTCATCAAGTATTTTGTACTGTGTACTACAATTCATTGTGATAATTACGCAGAAGACCTCAACAATATCATTATTGTCAGGAGAACATCAGAAATTCCTCTGCTTGTGGAGTTTCCATATTCACCATTGAATTATGTTTCTATTTCTATTCAAATCCTCCGCGTCTCTTTCCGAAGCAATTTCCACCATTTCTATGACTTTTCTAAGGAATCAAATCTCTATAGGTATAAAATACATAAAATATGAAAATATTCCGAGAGCATTACAAAGAATTTTTCAATTATTCTAATCAAAATTTTCCATTATAATTTCCAGCTCCCATATGTCTCGAGAGTGTTTGAAGTGGTAGAGTAATTTCTGAGGGAACATTTTTTTTCATCGTTTAACGGTTGACCAATGCACTTCCAACAGAGCTTCATTGCGGTCTCTATGCTCAGTTGAACCATTCAACAGAGTGCATGAGGCTCTTCAAGTGAGAGCTCCATGGTTGATGTATGAAAGTGACAGGGGACCATGTCAACATTCACCACAAAATTAATCTCGTTCTAGTCAACTTCCCTCGAATGGAACTATACTAAATTTTAATTTAACACTATTGATCGTGCTATGCATGCAAAGCTGCACCTTTTGCGTTTTTTTAAAATGAAATTCCTAGAAATTGGATGAATTGAAGAATAGAAGAAATTATTGTTCCTTCTGTTGACAATATGAAACTTGCATGAATTTTATTCATTCATTTATTCGCCTAAATTAATTTGAGACAATGATCTAATGATATTGGTATTGAAGTGAATGATTTATGGAATTGTGGTTATGTTCGTACAAGAAAGTGAATTCTTTATATTCTTTAGAAAACGTTCGATACTCAAGATTAATCCGAGAAAATTTTTATAATAATTTCATCCTCCGTTCATTCCAGCATGTTTATCTTATCCATAAAAAATAGGAAATTTATGATCCTCCTTGTTGAAATCAATAAATTTTTGCTAACAAAAAAGATAGAAATTTGCAAAGTACCTCACTTCGCCCCGATCTTCTTTACATCACAAAAAAATAAAAAGTTGAAGAACCATTATCGAAAAAAATCGATCATTTTCAATATCAATGATCGTTTGCTGGAAAAAAAATTAACCCTCCTATACAGCGAAAAATGAAGATCTGAACCACGATTCTCGCAAATAAATCATACTTTTCGATGTTGATAAATTTTGTTTGGAAAAATAAAAAAATCAACATTCAACGATTTTTTAAGATACCCCATTATGCCCCTATATAGTGAAAAATAGTGAGTTGGATCACGATTATCGAATAAAATCGATAATTTCTGATGTTGAGAAAGTTTCATTGGAAAAAAATTGAAAATTTTTAAAGTATCCCATATTGCCCCGGTCTCCCCAATATTATGCTGCGATGAACATTTCGTTATTTCCGGTATAATCTGTATGAATTCTTGCAACGATTTTTCCTTCTAAATATACTTTCTCTATTTTTATAACAAAAGAATTGAATATTTTCCATTGAATAATTTGAATTTCGCTCGAAAATATGAAGCAGCCATTAAATTTTTCTCCGAATGAACGAAATTCAATCTCTAACTCTTCGAGTGAATTTCAAAAAAATTGCAGCGAGTGCAATACAAGAGCTACAAATCTCGCCAGTTCATTCACAGGACAAAGGAAAGATCCCTCTTTTTTTCATTCTTCTGGGTGAATAATCACCTCTCTTGCTTTTCTCTCCGAAAGAGAAACCTTTTTGTTTCATGAATTATAGAACCGTTTCCACTTAAACTCACAACAAATAGAGAAGTTTCTTTTATCTTATCGAGAAGATGGCAGCCGTTGGGCTGCGTCTCAAGGAGTGGAGCAATAAAATTTTCAAGCTCCACAGAAAGATTCAATAGGATGGGAAAGGGTAAAACCAGTATAGAAGGTAAGAAAAGGAAAATTGAAGAATGAAATAGAGAACCTCAAGTAGTTGAATCAATTCTCATTCACTGACGAGTTTTAATAATGCAATGAATAAATATAGTCACGTTTTAAGTGACGATGACAATCTTCACCAATTACTCAATTCATTGCAATTGACGTTAATTAACGCGTCAATTGAATGTAGCTTGTTTCGCAGAAAAAAAGGAGGAGTGAAGCGAATAAAAATATAGGAATAAGGAGAGAAAAAATTGAATTGATGGAGCGAAAATTATCAGTTAAAAATGCGATTTGAATAGTTAACGAGCCCTCGAATCCTCGAGCATCCTCTCACATACGATGATTTTGCTCCATACGAAGAGTCTAGTCACTGGATAATGACATTTCAAAACCCCTCACCATCGTTCTGATTCATCATTGACAGGTACATTAGGAAATTCCGTGAAATCCTATATTCGTACAGGATCATGCAAGTGCATTAGAATTATATAATGGAGATGGGTTGGGGTTTGGAATCGCTCCCAAACTGTTGTGTGGCCCGGTCATGTGTTAGATTCATTAACGGACGAGGTATCTGACGTTCCGTTCAATCTCTACGTATATAGGGAGAATGACGGCAACTTCGGCTATATGAGCGTCATTCTCCATCGGATATACTAAACAGTGTACCTGCATGGAAATGATTCTCCCAATTTGTGTCCAACCGCACTTCTAAATTTCGTTTGTGGTTATCGATGTTCAATAATGAGTCCATTGAAATAAATTAATTTGAATTATATCATTTCATGGAAAGGATGTCATGTTAATTTGCGGAAAATCTTTCTTTGCGTGTTCTGCAAATCGTCTGATTTGTTTACTGTTGAGAAAGAACAAGTGAAATGAATTGTGATGACATCTTCATTGCATAAATCAGGATAATTGGGCATGGCTTCTCATGGGATATGCGCGGGAAAAAATGAATGGTTCAAATTACGAGATTCTAGGTGCAGGTGCCTATCGTAAGCAAAAGTGGTGATTTTAATCTAATTGATACAAACAAGTCATGATTTTTGGAAATTAATGGATCTGAATAGATGATTTTACTATTCTGATTAGTGAAAATCACTCTATTTTAAATATTACGGAGCATCTCAGTAATATTTTCGGTTTGCGATCTTATTATGGGTTCGCGACTCCTTCGGACGCCATTTTTCCATTACATTCTTAAATTGTAGAAATTATTTGCAGTGATAAATATTGTGTTGCCAAACTCGACAAAATTTGCAAAATCTATTTAGCTAATTATAATTGTAATGAGATTCACTTGAGTGATTTATTCCGTAGAAATGTATACTCAAGTCATGATTATTCATGTGAAAAAAATTAACTCGTGAATCGAAGTCATTTGCTGATGATAATAATTCCAATAACTTTCGTATACAAATTCATTTCGTAATATTCTTTTATTAGAGGAAATGAAGTTGTATGTGGCGTAACAAAAAACAAGAGGACACTTCTCTGAACTATCGATTCAAGTCAAGTTCATGGAATCACTGAATGAGTAGATAATGATTGAAAATATTTATCTAAGAACTATCGTTTCAATGCTGCATGATTGAATTAAAGGAGTCGACCTTGTTGTGACCCTGAAATAGATGGCGCCAGTAACATAGTAGTTGTAACACGGGTAGAACCGATAGAGGACAGAGGAATCGGGCCACTCTGTCGCGGTATCGATTAACATTGCGCGGGGGGAAAAGAAAAAAATGTGAAGAGAACGAACTTGACACATTGCATTGGAACGCATGCTGAAGGAAGAATCGAAGCGTAACGCAACAATTTCAGGAAGTTTGAAATAGTTGTGTAAATTCGATAGCTATACTTCTTTTTTACAGGCTGAAAGATAATGCGTTATTTTTAGTTCTGGTGGACTGAATTACCTTGAGATTGAGTTAAGGAATTGTAGGCTAATTTCGGTTAATCGATTTTCGGCAGGATAAGGAAGGAGAAAAGAGATATCTAAAAATGAACTGAGTGCAAATTAACGGATATTAAGAAAGTCGAGCGGGTACGGGTCGTTCGGGTCCGCGGAACGTTTTTCTTTTTCTGTACCTTCAATGTTAAAAGTTAGAGGAATATCTGCTACAATCTCCGTTTTTAAAATAAATTCCAGTTTTTTGAATGTATACGAAATAGTATTTTTTGATACAAGTGCGGAAACGTGTTTTTTGTACGAAAAAGTACTGAAAAGGTTACTTTTTCGCACAGCGTAATGAAAAACAATGGTACGAATTTTCACCTAATGTAGTTGATACAAACAACTAATGATTTTAGGAAATTAATAGAGCTGATTAGATGATTTTATTGTTCTGATTAGTGAAAATCACTCTATTCTGGATATTACTGTGCATCTCAGTAATATTTTTGTTTCGGACAGTACTTTTTACTTTTATTTTTTCCCGTGTACAGGAAGAAGTTAGTAATGAAAAGCCCCGACGAAAAGATTGAAATAAAAAAAATTATAATAATTAATGAAAATTACGGACTAAAATTCTATAACTATTCCTCATTCAGGAATTTCATGGGTTTCTACACTGTGAAAATAAGTATCTTGATTTAAGATATCAGTTAACGAAAAATATCTTAAAAGTGACATTCATTAGCAAACAAGTCTCCAAAGTATCTTAAGAGTGTCTAAAAAAGTATCTTAACTTCAAACATTAGTTTACACAGTATCAGGAGGGAAAGGAAGAATAAAAAAAGAGGACGATAGAGAAGATAGTTAGTAAAGAAGAAAAGTGAGGAGGTGAGATCGAAAGAAATCACGAAAATACTGGGGGCCAAAGTGATCAGGGGCATGGGTGGCTGACTGGCGGAGATAGAAAGAATATTGAGGGCAGGACAAGCAAGGGGGAGCCAAACGACAGCACAGACAAGTGCTAATAATATTTTAAGCTTGTTAATTATCTAAACGAGTCACGGGAGATTGAACTCTACTCTGCCAAATCGATTATTTACTTCATGTTTTGTCCTTTTATCTATTAATTTAAATAAATATCAGTAGTGAAGAGGTAAAACAGGATAAGTCGATTTTTTCTGTTAATGGTTTTTCTGAAATATCTCGGGAATGAGTGGAGATACGCCCTTTTTGCTCGAATACATTTTTATAGCTCTTGAAATTCTCTACAAAAAAGCATGAGGGCGAAAAGGGCGTATCTCCATTAATTTCCGAGATATTCGCAAAAGAATCTCGACGAAAAAAATCGACTTATCCTGTTTTACCTCTTCACAACTGATATGAATTCAAAGAACGATGTCAGAAGGAAGAGCCTAGATTATAACGTGGGAAACATTATACTAAGCAAATGTAACGCCGAAAAATAAATGAATTATTAATTATCACGAACGAAATCTACTACGTTTGACGAATTTGGCATCATTCTTCCAACAATACGCTAATGGATTCCTTGGCAGAGATTATTCAGTCCTCGTGCAAATATATCACTCGACCTTTAGATATATACGATGGATTTGGAGAATGACTTGGAATAAAAGTTCACGCTGAAAACTGTCGATTACTCTGGTTCGTGAGTTGCAGAGTTTCAGTAAGGACAAGAAATGAAGAGAGAAAATATTCACTTGAATATAGAAATAGAATGAAAAGGTTCTTGGGGAGGTTGAGTTGAAACTTTCGGATCTCATCATTTATAGATTTTCTACACTCTTTGATAAAATACTCTGAAAACGATTTACTTTAATTTAAAAAATGATCAAGTTAGATTCTCCGATTCCATATAAATAATCTCCGATTTTATTTATAAATTTATACACCGGAATTGAGTTGACTTCTGGTTAATGTTCGGAAGCTTTGAATTTGAAACTCCGTAAAAATTTTACTTCTCTCATTCATAAATATTTACAGAATGTTAAGAGGATGGATGAGGTTAAAACAATCCAAACAAGATCCTCGATCTCTCAATTTTCTTTTAACATTCTTTCATACTGTAATTCTCATCGAAGAACTATTCAAACTCTTGAGTAAGTAGTTGTCTTCTCTTTCGCGAGTGAAATGTACACATGAGAAAACTCAGTGGTCGTGGATTTCTTTTCTCCACTGAAGTTGAAACTGCAAGTGACGAGGATTCTCACTAGCTAACTTTTTTCTTGCCCGCATTTGAAATGTTTCCGTTCTATTTTTCCATTTTTTCCCCTTCGAATGCAGTGGTAATAGTTTGAAAGTCGTGCTTCCTTCGAGAATTTCTATTGACTTGGATAAATTTCATTTGCTAGTTTTAGTTTAATATTCTAAGAGATTTTCTTCAGAGTAAAAGAACTTAATGAACGTTTATTAAAAGTCTCTAGTGAAAATGGAGTTAAACTTCTGCAGTTGAATCAAACTTGAACTGACTAATATTCTCTCGGTTGAAAAGATTTCCGTTGGATTTATACTTAAACATTAAAATATTTTACGAAAAACCTAATTTCACTGAGTTTCAACATTGTTCGCAACATTATTCTGACACTGTCAATCCCGAAAATAATATAAACTGACAAGCCATGATATTGAACTTGAACTGAAACTATGGATGCATAAAATATGCAATTTCGGAAAATAAATCAACGTCGGAGGTCAAGTTCACTCGCCAATCTTAACTGTTCTATCTAAGGATGCTTATTCGGTCCGCTGCATCGACCAGACAGCCAAATTCTTCCATGAAACCCCAAACTTTACTATCCCCTTGGGCCGAAATGAAGGTCAAAATCAGCCACAACTTCCTGCATCGCTTAACATACAAAATTAAAATTTTGTGCATCAGCTGTGAACGATTAAATCAAAGAGTTTAATTAATATAATAATTACGCAAGTCACGCAAAATGAGTGTAGTTGTTTTCTGCCATATTTCTGACAGTTAAAATTATAGATTATACGTGAAAACTAGTAGTGTCGTTAATATTAAGTGTTTTAATGGGAAAAGTCATCTGGCTAATTTTGCACGTTAGATAATGCAATATATATATATAAAGAAACAACGTGTGTACTGTAATCTCAACGTTATTTCATTCAACATTGAATAAAACTGTTTGGCTTATATTCTGTGTGTTCAACACTGTTGCGTTTCATTAGCGTAAGTGGCATTTAACTTCGCTAGCCTCGTGTGCAATTATGAAACATGTCTTTATGAAAAACGATAAAATATTAATGCTTGAGAATAATTTGAATGTCTGTTGTAGCGTTAGAATTTAGACAGATAATTTAGCTGAATCATTAGGTGTGTAACGTTTTTTTAAACATAAATTGGATAATGAAAAAAGATTGATCTTTTTTTGCGATAAAAAATTCCATTCAGTTTCTTCTGAATGGAGGCAGAGGATAAAAAAGCTAATCCGTGGAAACCGGATATGAAGGAAATAATCTTCCCGACACGTATCATCGAGAAAAAAGCATTTCGTTAGCCATTATGATATTATTTCTCTTTCCATTTTTCTCGCAGATTGTGTTTCATGATAAAGCACGATCAAATACCTTTATTTCTCTCGCTTCGTATAAGTCGAAAAGATTCGGAAAATATTTCGATATTGTAGGTCTCACCTAAATAATTTTGATTTGTGGAAGGGGAAAAATGACGGAAAAAATGAGAGGATGAAAATGAGGAAGTTTAGGAGGATGGCGCGTCGATAAATTATAATCTTATTTCCTTCGCTATTAGGATCTTTGTAAAAGTTCTCTTCCTCTTCGATCTTTTTCACAACCAAAATTGGATTGGAAACTTCTTGCTTATGTGTAGAAATGAAAAGTCCGGGCGAACAACGAGACACAAAACTCAGAGATTTACTATTATTCTCACGTTTCTCCCATCTTGCTTCCATTTTTTTCCTCTCCTCATTTCCTCTTCAAACAGCCAAATGACATTTTCCACTTCGTCAACTGGCGTTCATTAAAAAACACGAATGCAGATGGAGAAATACAAGGTGGATAAAGGATTATTCACAGGTTTTTCTAGTGGCTTGGAATGAATTGAAAAAACAAGAGGAAAAATAACGAGAGGTTCGAGAAAAAAATACGGGAGATCGCACGAAAGTCAGAAAATAAATGGAAAAATAGGAGGAAACTTTTTTATTACATACATACAATTCACTATCGATTTCGTGCGTGTAATTTTGCTCGAGACCTTGATGGTTGAACAATGCGGCGAGGGGTGAATAAATTCAACGTCAGATGTGGCGAAAGATGAACAATAACGATTTGACAAATGAGAACCACTACACTACCGTGTCCTTCTCGTTTTGTCCTCCATTCACAATGCTTGTCCTTCAAATTTAACCGAAAAAAAACAAGAAAAATACAATTGTCCCTGAATAAAAATTTTTGGCTAATAAAAATGTACACATGAGTGCTTCTTTCCTCTTTTTTTTCACTAAAAAAACTACGATTGCAAACAAAAACGTATGAAAACTCTTTTCACAACCGAAAGATTTTATTTACGAACTTGACCCAGTTCTATCAGCGTATTCTTCTCGCAAAACTATTGGACGTTACATTTGAAGGGTGTTAAGTGCAAGTGGCTCGGCTCCACGTGCAGTGAAACAGGAATAAACACTTTCAAGTAAGCTGAGGCAAAATTTCAGTTGTAAAAATGCCAATGGCATAAAGTTCAAGCAGTGTCACCTCTGGGTTACATGAAATTTTAACGAAAATGAGGGACACAGGGGAGTTTATATCCAAAGCGTTATGTGTAGTACTACATCGCACGCTTCCCGATATTTTTCCAGGATCTGGGGAATTTATTGGTAATTTTCTTTCTGTACTTTGTTTGCTCCATAAATCAGGCGTTTGTAGCTCATACATTTAGGCAAATTCAAATTGGGAGGAATTCAATTGTTTGTTATGTCTCCATTGGCTCACAAATATCCAAGAAAACTTCATCTACCATGTCGAGAGTTTAATTTTCATTCAAATTTTACGACAAACGCCATTGGGCAATTTTTTTCCATTGTTTCATTCTTTTCTCATTCCATTTATTTTGATAACTCCTTTTCTCTCTGTTGTCTCATCTACTCATGGCGCCTGATGGCCGGAGGGTGAATTTTTCGTTGAAATTAAACGAGAATAAAGAAAGAAGAAGCATAAGTCGCGATCTCTGAATGACGGCGTCGACCGCGAGGGCCACGGTCGCATAGTTATCCCCACTTCACCCGATATATATCCTCGGTCTTGGCCCTCACGTTTGCTTTCCACCCACGGCGAAGGTCGTCTCGCGGCACTTATTCCATCCCTCTCTCTCTTTCTCTCTGTTCCTCGCTCCCTCTGAAACTCTGTATCGATCCACTTGGGGAGAACGGAGAGGGAGCAAGGGCTCAGTGCCAAAACGCATACGTGACCCCACGTGACGATTATGCCTGATGGTGAAATTAATTTTGGTTTTTTCCGTTCTTTCTTCTTTTACTTCAACAATTTGTGACTTATTGGATAATCTACTGATTGTGTCGAACCCTTTACGGGATTTACTACTTTTGGCTTGAATTTTTTTCACGGATAAAAGAGTTATTATCAAACAGAAAGAGGGGAAAGTTGTGAAGAAAATAATTTCTTCAGTCAGAGCGAATTTTTTGCTTCTCTAGCTTCTTACTTCTAGACTTTGTAGCACTAGAATGGAATAAACTTCAATCAGATTAATAAACGGAAAAAATCACAAAACATTGACAATTCACTTTTTCTCACAAATAATGGAATAATAATTACCGAATGAAATTGCTCAATCACAATGATTTAATCTTGCGCCTGTCTGACTACTAATAGACACTACTACTCTCAGTGCACCGCATTTTTTTTAATCTCAAGATAACCGAAAACACAGCAACGAGACATTGAGTTTTAATCCCGAATATTTGACTCCCAGTGAAGTTTAATGTATGTCAGAGAGAATATACATGAGAGCACCCAACTTCTAGACATGTTCAAAAATTCTTCACTCGAAAAACAAGAAAAAACACGAGCGTAGTCCCTCTGAGAGACCGTGGGAATGTTTTATTCAGCATGTAAATGGAAATTGTGATTTTTCTTGAATTTTTATGAAAAACAGAGGACACTCAAGAGCTGTTGTCACTAAGTAAACAAAATAGGAGTCAAACAATGATATAATGCTTTGTATCGAGGATGAAAGTTTTCAGAGTGTTTGAGACCGGAGTAAATTTGTGGTTTTGTTTGACTCTTGATGAAGGGTAAACGAATAGAGTAACAGCCTAAGAGAGCATCATCTACTAAACCAATGCATATGAAATGAAGACCAATAATATCAACAGAGTGGCGCTGCTTGATTCTCCTCAATTTCTTCTATTTTTTCTTGCTCCTCACATCTCATCGTTCAGTCGTGTGGGAGCTACTGCTGGTGATTTTCAGAGTAGTCAGTGCTATAGCCCGTCAGCGCTCACGTACCGCATTCTACCTATAGATATATGTATATATGTATACTACTGAGGAGTGAGAAAGACGAAAGCGAATACTCGGCGCCGGTGGAACGTCGCGACGCTCAGTCTACCGGCGTCGTCCGTGCTAGCCGTATGTTTTGTTGTTTCACTCTCACTTTATCAGAAGTACAGTGGTTGTTATCCTCGGACAGTGTTATTATCGACGCGACATTGCAATTATTTTTTCCTTCTCTTTTTCCCTCTGTTCTCTGGATGAATTATGTGACTTATGTGTAAGTGACCATGAATGCCACGGTCAAGCTTTCTTATCAGCGCTGATACGCTTGAATATAATGTGAAAGTGAAAGTTCATTTATTTTCTGTTGTTTTTTATAGTATTGTAGAGCAGTTTCATGTGATAAGATTCAGTGATTCGTTATTTGATGGAAATAAGTTACTCTGAAGAGTTACAAAATTCGCGTAAACTCTTCGAGGAATGATTTCGTTAATTAAGATCAGGTGGTAAGTGCTCGTTCTCTCGAGCATTGCACGTGGGTAGTTCGTTCGCGCGCATCTTCCGCTATACTTCAAGTTCCAGAATCTTACTTTTTTTTTCTTCTGTCTCTCTCATCTCCTCGGGTTTTTTTAACCTCTGAAAATTGTCAAGACATGTAAAGAAATGATGATGAAGATACAGTGACGAATGATACGGCTGTCAGGCTTCACGTGCATTGCGAAAATTATTCTTGATATTCACTTTCTGCTGCGCAGGTTTTTCCCACTCTCTCTCCTATCTCTGTCCCAATCAAAACTATTCTCCCACTTCCGGGATTGTCTGTGTGCCAAGATGTGTTCCGTTTTTCAATATTCTCTCAACATTTTTTTAACGGTTTGCCTGTTTCATGCTCACTCGTTGCATATGATGACAGAATGACACGCGTCAATCTTTTTTATTAATTAAATTTTCAGTGGTTTTTTTATTGCGGTTCTTTTTTCATTGGAAAAATATCAATCACCAAAGTATTATTTTTCCATATAAATTGAATTCTAAGAATGGAAAAAATATTTTTGGCAGTAAATTCGTTTTACCACTATTCTAACAATTGTACTTTTATTGGAATTATCGATTTAATTTTTTTATTGATTGAATAATAAAAATTTCCCTTTGGTTGAATTTTTAATGAAAATTTGTTCAAACATATTTTCAATTTAAACAATATTTCCTTCACCATTGGGAATAAATTCAATTGCAGTCTCGTGAATTCATTGTAAACGTCGTGTGTCAATTGTTTGGACCTCATTTATAGGAGATATTGAAAAATGTAGATAACGCCCTATTGAACTTGGCATTCGCCAGGCCGTTTATTTACGCCCGTTATTGTTGAGCATACACACGAGTACATACACACAATGCATTTATATATTATACATACAATTTTAAAGTGATCGCGCGACATTCCCACGCGATGTGTTTCATTATTTCAATCTCTTGCCTTGCACGTGTTGTTACAGAGTCCCGGAAAGACTTTATTATCATCGATTATAGCAGAGTAAGAATAAATCGTGGATAACAGAGCTATTAAAACTGAAATATTATGGAGTTAACATATTTTATAAAATCGTATTATGAAAATTAGATGATTTATCAAAAAACATACTGCATCTTTCTCGGTCCCCTCAATATCTTCAGATATTAACATAAGAATAAATTTATTCTTTTCTATTAAACTTTCTCAATTGTGTGCTTGATAAAATTTAAATTTTAATATGTAATCGATAAAATCGCTTTGAGAGTTTCGTGATGGCTCTTGTTGGTTTATGTAAGGGACGGAATATATACGAGGATTATACGGGTTTTATGAGGGTGAAGGAAATATGAAAATCATAGCGACAGAAAACGCCGATATTTTTCATATGCAACTGAAGTGAGCGAGAAAATATCAATTACAATGACCGCAAGTTCATGGTCGTGTTTAAATTCCCGTTTAATACTCTCGTACTTTCTCCAATTAATTTACTTCTCTTTTTCAATTTCGTAAAGTGTCATCTTTTTTATTTTCTCAATAAAACTCCGATGACCTTGGAAACAATATTGCGAACTCGTTCCGGATATCCGTTGACCAGCGTGGAGCATAGTAAATATCCTATGCTTGAAATTGCGATTGGAAAAAAGTCCCTGAATTGATTGGTAAAACCGAAAAAAAAGAAACCAAACAAACAAGACCGTGTAATTCCCGACAAATGTTGCCACGTCGAGGCCGCAGTGAAAAATCAACCGAATGTTTTTCGCTTGAGCATCATTTTATTCGTGTGTGATATAATCGTCCAGTTGGTACAACAAAAGACCCGCGATACACAGTTAAAACACATAAAGGATTTGCCAGAGAATTGTGGAGAATCCACTTCTCTCTTGGCCATTCTTTGTTACGGTAAAAAAAACCGTCGAGTTTTATTTTTGCACAGTTACCTCGTGTGCACTGTAATTATTATGGGCATGGGCCTACTCCAGTGAAATTGAGATAATCGTTTTCTCTCAGTCCGTACAATCCCTTGGCATTCCGTTCTTCAGTTTCACCAAAAAAGCCTGCGAATTACTCACGTGCGTGTATGAAATTCGTGTAATGAAATTTTTTTCATCTCGAATGAGAGAACATAAAAATTCTCTGAAACCATCATTCGAATCGAAATGATGGGAATTATATTTATGCAATGCCGGCACAACATTACGGTACGCGAAACATGTTTTGTTTTTTTTACAAAATTATATATGAAATCGAGGCCAATGAATTTGGTGAAAGAGAAATTCCATTCACGAATTTTCCCAAGAGATGCGAATTCAATCAGTTGAGAACCGAAAAGAAATTCATTTTTTCCAGTAAAAACAATTTTGAAAAGATGATTAAATGCAGTAATCAGTGTTGACGCCGAGTGACGTCACGTAATAGCGCCCGACACGCTAAAGACCTTCACGAAACTTGGCAAACGTCTGGTCCTATCCTATTAATATGCAAGTTAAGGGTAGAAGGATGAGTTACATGTATCTACATTGAGAAATACAGTGGGATCCATTAACTGCGGGCTTGATTCAAGAGGAGATTTTCATATTAGAATAGCACTCAAAACGTCAGTAACGTTCACGAAGCCAGGATAGGATTTGTGCATCCTGACTGCTGTTCCCATGGCACTTCCATGTATATGCAAGTGAGTGAGAAGAGGGTCTGGAGCAATGCAAATTCACTCGACCGGACATCACCACCGAGACAGTAAAATGTGGATCAGTATGGTAGCAGATGTTGCTGGTTGAGAAGTGACTGCTTCAACAGCCACAAGATTCCCACCTGTGTTCTCACTACTACCGCTATAAATCTGAGTTTACAAGCACGTATTGCCATTCTAAAGGTGAAATAAAAATCGAATGAAAAAGGAAAACTTATTTTTATACGTGATGGAGTTCAACTGAGAAAAGCTCCCGACGACATACGTACTCAGCGCGGTTTTTCCAGAAAATCCATAGCTTCGTTGAGGAAGATAGCTTCATGCATGAAGAAGTTGCCTGAATTACTGAAGATTTTACGTGAACTTTCATATACTTTATTTTCAACCACATGGAGAAGTATATGCCATCACGGAGTAAGTCCCTGTATCCACTGGCATCAATTACCGGAGCGATGTCACGTATTGCGTGGAATCCCGGGTGTATGGGTGGTGGATTTAAGAATCCGTGGGGCTGTACAGTTACAACTTCGTTAAAATTGAGGAATGGAACGACTAAGTGAATTAACTGAAGAAGAGGAGGTGAGGTTCGTCGCTGGGACTTCGACATTTTCAGTCGATCCGAATGACATTGTAAGTTATTTGGACACGACATTCGTCAGTGATAAAGTTGACAATACGAGTCATAAAGTCAGTGAAGAAATTGATACGGATGAACGTAATATCGGCCTACTGATATTGAAAGGCGGTGTTATGGTTTTGATAATAATCACTGCATTACTTGGAAATGCCCTAGTTATTGCCAGTGTCAGGAGACACCGGAAATTGAGAGTACCAACAAATCGTTATGTTGTTAGTTTAGCTGCCGCTGATTTGTTGGTAGCGATGTGCGCTATGACATTTAATGCTTCAGTTGAAGTTACGGGTGGATGGGTCTTTGGTAGATTTATGTGCAATGTTTGGAACTCACTTGATGTTTACTTTTCAACTGCATCTATACTACATTTGTGCTGTATCAGTGTGGATCGTTACTATGCAATTGTTAAGCCACTGGAGTATCCACTGATAATGAGAAATATCGTAGTGACTGGAATGCTTGGTAGTGCTTGGTTATTGCCAGCTCTTATCAGCTTCATACCGATATTCATGGGTTGGTATACAACTAGTGAGCATCTCGAGTATCTGCGTGAAAATCCAGAGGTTAGAAATATAATCATCATTCTGATAATGTCGATGATGAAGAATCGATGATCGGTTTTTTGTGTCATTTAGTTTTTGAACTTTTCAACTCGCATTCATTCAATTTGAGATGAACAAACGGAAATCGAACGGCTCGAGTAGAGTTCTGACTGGTAAATCGATTGACTGTAGACAAGTATTCGCGTTTTCGTACCAGATAATTATCGAAGACGTCTATAAAACGCGACCTACATCGGTTCCTCATCATCGAAAGGCCAACCCTCTTCAAACATTTCGTGACAGCTTGGAGGAGAGTCATAAAATTGAGAGAGGAATTGGCAAAAAAAGGAGAATAGAAAGGATATGACAAAGTTGGATGAATAGAATGAAACAAAGAATTGTAAAAGAACAAATGGAACTTTGAATATTGTCAGAAAACTTCTCTCAGGGATTATATACTTTGTGCTATTGTCTTACTTTCATCCCAATTCCCTCAATACACTATCCGTTCAGATTTTTCACACTTTGCGATTACTCACACTGTCCCGGCGGACGTAAAAGTCAACCTTCTGTTGGTTACTTTTTCATTTAGCTCCTTTGAAACACCGACAAAGTCTGATACATTGTTTTAGTCAAGGGGAAAAACAACATTTTAGCTTTGGGAATTGATTACAAAACATCAGTGAGTTGTACTGGCGCTATTGTTGACAATCTCGCAACTAGTTATATCCCTGGGAGAAGATACAAAATGGGGTTGGAAATGAGAATATATTGTTCCAAATAAAATAGAAGATAAACAAAGAAAGCAACAAACGTTGAAACATTTATCAGGTCTGTGTCTTCGTGGTAAATCGAGCGTATGCGGTGATAAGTTCGGCCGTGTCCTTCTGGCTACCAGGATTAGTTATGATCATCATGTATTGCAAAATCTACAAGGAGGCAGTGAGACAGAGAGAAGCACTGAGCCGTGCATCAAGTAATACAGTATTGAATAGCGTTCATCTTCATCGTACATCATCCAGACACCATTCCAGAGCATCGCATCAACTTTTACTTCATCCTAACGACGATTTTCGGAGGCCGTCTTGTCAGACTGCTGTCGAGCTCAATAATGAAAATGGTGAGAAATCTGTTAATCTGGTTATTTTGAGGATTTTCAACATTTTTTTGAGAATTCAATTACGAAATATGAGTAATATAATATTTTCTCTCTATCTTTCCCACAAATTATTACATTTATTGCAAAAACCCAGTTGAATCGGTTGAGAATGATTTCATTTTTGAGTTAGTTTCTGACTCTTCGCAATGCGACACTTGGAACTGAATGTATTCGCAAATAACTGAAAATGATCTGAAATTGAAAAAGTTAGCCAACAATATTTTGGCAAAACAGTTCAATGTTCAAAAAATTCTCAAAAATCAGTTGTATCTCATGTTTTCCATCAGAAATTTCCTCAGCTTTTCAATGAAGTCATCAAAAAAGTTCATTCCTAAACTTTTCCATCGGAATTACTATTTCATCCTATTTGTCTCCAAATTTCCCAAAGCTCGTGAACAATTCAACTGTAGAAATGCTCCAACTTTGACAATTCAGGAGTGAAGCGGAATAACAGGTTAAGTCGTATTGGATTACCGTATATATTTAAGCTGTTATTCCGCTTCACTACTGAATTCAATCTGTACATTTAGATAGGTTAATTGGCGTTATTGCAAGATAAAGTCTTCACTCCCCGCGGAAATTGTTCGAATAGTTGAATTCAGGTCAGAGAATTGGCGAACAGCGCAAAAGTTCATTTGGAAATAAAGCCTTATTCAAATACAAGCCATAGATATTTCGAACATGCAACTAATTATATCTCGCGTATATCAATTTCTGCATAGCTTCCATTGGTTTCCTACGAAAGCAATTAAATAGTTGATTATTCTACATTTTGCCTATGCTTTATCCTCAAATTGGAAATTAATTTCTCATTTGATGGACCAAAAAATTATTCTAAAACTAAAAATGCATGATTATGCAAGAAAATTCCATAAATCAGAAACGCTCAATTTAATTTACCTCCCTAACCTACAAGAAAAAACTCCAGCGCCATCTGTACCTCGTTAATGCAGATTTTGGCATCTACACGAGGATTCCTAAATAAGTATTCGAAAATTGCAAAATATGTTCCTCATATATCTTTCGGCAAGTTTTCACGCGTGTTAGTTTCTAGACGAGTGGGTGGATTGTACCTGGTGCCACTAGTAATGTGCGAATATTATTAACACAGCTGCCAAAAACTGCACTGTTAGCGCTGTAGAAGTCACAGCAATTTCGCAACAATCACGATCATCACCCATCCAACTAATTTTTCCTCTCGCCACTTAAATCTCTCTTTTATTAGTATCGAATGTGAATTATACGAGGCATTGTCTCCACAATTTATCTCTCAGTGATTTACAAAGTGAACAATGTCTAAGTATTCTTGTAATAGCCTGAACGTTTTTTTCCCTCTTGCTTTTATCCGCGACAAGGAAGTTCAATTTACGTGAAATATAACGGATATTGCCTGAGGTGATGCATAGTATCATTTTGTACGGGAGTAAAAAAAGAAAAACTACACAAAAGCTTGGAAATGAGGTGAGAAAGTGTATTCTCTGAAGCACTGAGCACGAGTTTCGTCTGGTATTACACCGTGGAGAAAGAAGTCCCTGGAATAAAAAAAAAGTTGAATGAGATAGTTGGATGAGGAGTTTTCGCTTCTCTACTGTCTTATCCGACTTTACCTCTTACAAGTTTCAACTCATTCGTCTCTCTGCCACTGGTAAAATAGTTTTCCACACGGAGCGCGACGTGAAATGAAAATACGAGCGGTTGGATGAAAAAAAATGTTGAAAGTGTGCTATGAGGGTTATCATGAGAAATACTTTGAAATTCAGAGGAAAATGGTTTTTTCATTGCATCAGTTAATGGAAATGTTTATCCATCTGAATCAACAATTTATTCACTTCATTAATTTTAAGCTGACTCACAAAATTGGAGGAAACAATTCTAATTTACTGGAAATTATTTCTCTTCGGCATTTCCTTCTTCTGGAAGTTCCTAAAAGTCTTTCATTTCCGTTTGGCTTTAAATAGAAGGTGAAAATCATTAATCATTAACGAGTCACCTTTGTGCACAAATTGTTTCCCGTTATTATCCTTAATTGAACGAAAATCGGAGAATAAAATTAAATGGGAAATCAACCAGACTGTAAATTGAAATACTCCTTTCGGTATCAATTCTTAACGCCTCAGGTCTCTTTGCAGAGAGTGCCGAGCTCAGCGAACTGCATTTATAAGAGAGCCACGAATATTACATGAAATGTAACTTGTTTTTTTTCCTCCCATTTATTTATTTTGAAATTGTTGAATGACGAAGAAATTTTCAATAGAACTAACTCACAGCTTTTCGGCGTGACGCAAGGAAAATTGATTGAATGAATTTCGTATTTTCCATTTACTCCGTTGAATGTTCGTGGATATGGCAATAGCATTGTCACTGTAGTTGGTTGGCTCGATTGGTTCAATTACAAAGCAAGTTAATTACAGACTCGAGCCTGTCTACCTGAACGTGTGCCAAAGGACCGTGGTATTCCAGCAATGCCAATAGACCCCGTTGTCAAGCGAAATTGGCTTGTACTATTGAAAAATTTCAGTTGCAAAGAAGTTTTCGTAATTTTTCATGTAGAATTTGCAGTACAAAAGGTCATTCTTGTGAGCGGAAATGTAGAATCTGGAGGGGGTAAAAAAAAGAAGATCATGAAGTAGATTAAACAGGACAATGTTAACCGTCTCGAACAATGGATAACTCGAAGAGCTGTCGCTTCAATTGAAACAGATTGTTGCATCCAATTGCAGCAATTAAACAAGCATAACGCAAGAATTAAACGCATTAAATTGAATGCGAGAATTGCAAATGAACGGAAAAAAAACTATTCTTCTCGTTATGAAAAAAAAATCCCAAGGGAGAATACGGCAAATTCTAAATGTAAAAAAAATTGAATGAAATGTAGAGACGAGTTGATTCTACACATCATCAGGGAGTGGGTATTGCAAAGGGGATTCGAAGCTATATATAAACGCGGTAGGATACTGTGAAGCTGAGTAGGATAGGTCAGTGAACGCACGGGATCCAGGCTCCCGGGACGCCCTCTCGCCCTCATCGCTTCGGTACGGGCCGCTCGATATCTGGAAACGGTACATTGTGGGGGCAAAATACATGGCAAACCTGACTGCATTTCACGTATACACAGGAAGAAGAGGAAGATGAGAGAATTATCCCGGGGTACTTTAACTCACGGCTGTCCCTCCAGGGCTTCGTTCTTTACAGCTACTTTTTTATTGCACTGTGGTCCAACTCTAGGCTCTTCCTATTTTCGAATAACAGTGTGTATATTTACGAATATGGAATTATATTTAAACTGAAAAATACGGTTCGATGAATTTTCCTCATCTAATATTCAATTGGAAATTAATTGGAATTTCTCATTCGATACGGAGTAATTTAGACGGAAAGAATTTTTGATTAGTTTGCTCTTCTTTCTATCTTAACTGGTGATGAATAATGTTGTCGGTATTGAATAGTTCCTGAATAGAATTTTTTCCATTGGAAAATTCCGGGGAATTCAATGAACTGTTCATTGAAACCGTGTGCGTTATTAAAACAGCTCGTTGAGAACTTGACGTGGAAAATTTTTCCAATATCAAAAAATGCACTGGGTTCTCGGAAAATTTGAAGAGGGTATATTGGAAAAAATAAATGACCTCTCAGAAAATCGATGAAATTTCATCGTCTCAAAATATGAAAATTTTTGTGGTCTTGGAGAACCATCTGTCAATCTATGATAGATTTGGATCAGATATTTTATTAGTTTTTCAATTATTTCTTATTATAATATAGATATATGTGTTGCATGATTCGATAAATTCGAATTCGATTATTACAGTTCGACCAAATCTCGTCATGTGTTTTTTTGAGAGGATTCCAATTTTAAAACACGAATCGATTATTTCAATAAAATATAGTTGGGGATGCTGATGGAAAATGCGATAATTATATACATTCAAAGATAAAGACGGTGCGCTCACATAAAGGCTGATTACGTGCGACACTGCGCATGTTTGCCATAGTCAAATTAAAAGTTCACGAATTAACGATTTTTCAGGTTCATTGTATTTAATTGTATTTGAAATTTATATTATTAAACATTAACAAAGCAATGACTGAATAATTTGATCAAAATATGTCATCCAACTCTAATAGAATCCATTAGTGTGATGGGTTTAATCAAATTAGAGTTTATTCAGCATGAATTGCGAAATAAATCAAATATTTGTAAAGACCATTTCCATTAGCATTGATTCTTCCTCAAAATATACAATTTTCGTAACATACTAAATTCTCACTCTGTTAAGTCTTATCTTCAGAATACTCCAGAATTCCGAATTACATGAAAAGCCACAATTTCATTAGCCTCTTTAATCCACTTAATATGAAATCTGCTCTCTGAATTTTCATACCACAAGAAAACTTGTATCTAACGAGCGGATCAGCTTCTCACAACTTCTACCTCATCGCATATTAAATTCCAACATCTCCCAACTTTTTCCCCAAATTTTCCTTAAGAGTTATTGGGAACGTTCATACGTGTCATTCGATCTATCCAACGTCTGTAAAAATAACATTTTACGAATCTCCTCGTTTTCCCCACATTCTCCCGAATATTATAAAAATCCACCGAGAATTTATGACTCTCATCAAATGCCGAATGAAAGAACACGTTTCGGAACTATATTACATCGAAAACTCCACATCTATTCATTTATAAATTCACCATATTCTACCTTCCTTTTTTTCCTCATTTTTCATAACTCAATCGATTCCAATCTGTATGCAGAAGAGAAAGATTTCGAGTTCAGTTAAATTTTTAAAACATTCAATATTTCATAAGGATTCCTGAAATTCATCAGAATTCTCATCCAGTTGAATATCGATGAAATGCCACGGTTAAATGGGAAATTGAAATTGTTCCTGCTAAAGGTAACTTGAGAAAACAGAACGGAAGTATATCCCAAGGGAGGTTAGTTACCCCTGGGATAGCTCGTGCTGTCAACGATTGACTATACTCAATAAAGTCGACACCTGACGTTTGCAGAACACACGTGGAACCTAATTGTAGCGCTGTGGGAGAATCAAGAATTATTTTAGGAAAGGTCAAGGCTTAATGGATAACAAATTGGGTCATATCTATCATTGAATGTTCTGATAATTCTTCGGAATTCATTTCCATTTAATTATTTAGAATTCATACGAATCAATAAAACTAAATCAACGCGATGGGGAAAAATAAGGAATAAACTATAAATAAATGAAACGTATTCCTTTTATGTTATTCCTTTGTTCATACGTAACTTGATAGATGGGCACGCATCGATTTTTCCTAAAGCAAACGACCAGCCAACCTAAATTTGCCTCAGTACACTGGAGCACGCAAACCCTTCAGCCCCTCCTCAACTGTCTTACAATTCTTCTCCTGCGAATAGTTTTATCTTAACAATCGTTAGGAATAGTCCTGCCGAAATAGATTGGTAGATTGCGTAGTTCCTTCACTGCCTTTCCTTCACTCTTTATTCTCATTTTCCCGTTTCGGGCTCTTTGTGTACGTCAGATGGTAGAATTCCTGAAGTTATCCGGATATCCGTGTCACGAATGTGCGTGACTTGACCACAACGATATTGATATACGCGTTTAATCTGATTTTTGTGTCCTTTTTTTATTACTTCCTGCTTCCTTCGAGTGGTGTGGAATTTTTTGGCCTTTTTCCTTTCCCTAATTCTTATTCTGCTCTCACTCTTTCGTTTTTCTCTGGGGTGAACCGATTTCGTTGGAATTGAATTTTAAACGCCAATTTTGTTGGTCTCTCATCATGTTAAAAAACTTTGGCAGCCAAAATTAGTTCAACACGTGTAACTTAAGTATTGATACCTCCCTTCTGTTTCTAAACTTCAGTGTGAGTGAGCAAACACTATTTTATCAATAATCCAAAATCTTGATTCGAAGTTTGAATTATTTCGCGTCAAATTCGGAAAGTCTAATGAGAGTAAACTTTTGTTGTCAAGTTCTGATGAAGAGGAGTGGCCGGATAGATTATCAAATTAATCCTCGAGATATTCAGAGGGTGGCTCCTTAACGAAGACCTTAAAAGCATCTGCACGTAATAGATATATCAATTCACAAAATCTCACTGGGAGGGAAAATGTATCTGAAACTTTGTATAAGCTCTCTCATTCCTTCTGTTCCTCACGCTCACTAGTGAACGTTAATATAATATAGGATCTTCTCGCAGTGAGTTGTAAAGTTTGACTGCAGCATTACCAGGTAGATGCGAAAATCCCGAAGTTCTTTACTTTTCGTAAATTTTCGAGGCTTCGAAATTCAGCCTTGACGTTTATATTCTTACTTCTAAAATTACGCTGATACTGTCAATCACTCGTTCGCATTATTACACATTGAGGGGAATCAACTGGTGAAGAAGTATTGATTGATGGTTCTAAAGTTAAGAGTCAATGTATTTTCACAATTTGACACGGTGACAAAAATAAATTGCATTACGCAGTAATAACTCGTTCGATTGACATTTTGGAAAGGCATCAAGAAAACTTTTGCCACTGACAAATGGTGCATTTCCGTTATCAGAAAAGACTTCCAAAGAAACGTTACGAAATAGTTTCATCCAATTTTAAATATTGTTTGGACATTTGATAGAAAAATATTTTTCATAAATTTGATTCATCGTAGCCAAAAAAAAATCAATATTAATGAAAGTCTCTCAAGTTTATTCAAACATTATAACATTGAAAATTTAAACTCGTAATTTGTGTCATTTTGTTGTCGACAGGTACAACGATACGACAGCAGACTAAAAGTTGGCGTGCCGAGCACAAAGCAGCAAGGACACTTGGTATTATCATGGGTGCTTTTCTTCTCTGTTGGCTTCCATTTTTTCTTTGGTAAGTTCAAACAATGTTCTTCAGGAAATACTTTATAAATCCCCAAAGGTAGAAAAAATGTGAGAAAGGTGGATGGAAATTCGGGGATAAGTATATATATATATATATATGTCAACGCTATTTTTATAAAATTGTGATTTATTTTTACACGTCTAACCACTCGCCATTGAATAAATGGCACGTAACTGTGACCCGCATGTGGGCCGTTTATTCACGAAAAAAGTAACATCAACAGACACGGAAGCAATGTCACTTGAAGAATGGGAAATACATTTTCTCTTCTCCCCCGCGTCAAATAGATCGGAAGAGAGATCATTCCGGCCGGACGACCCTGCCATCCGTCATGCCATCATGTCAGTGTAAATTTGTATGAAGAAGATTTGTATAGGATATGCTTTTACCATAAAAAAGAAGACGCTCAAAAAGTTGAATAAACAATGGGGTTAATTCAATCTTCACTAACCATCTGTTACGCAGAATTGCTCAATCAAATTCTAGAGGTTAAAGATAACGAATTTTTCCTTTTGATTTTTATGAAGACTGTGATAATAATTCTGATTTTCTTCTTTGAACGAGATCAAAAAAAAATATATACAAAAGTATTGAACCAAAGAATTTTTCCCCGACTTTCTTTCGTTCCACTTAACACAAGTTTAATAAATCAAGTAGCCTGATGAACATTGGCACTCGATTTGTTCAGACAATTCTCGTAATTTAATCATTCATCCCCGCAGAGACCTACATGGCCATCTTCTTGTTAAATAGAGATTACGACCATTAATACTCAATCAACGGACTTCCACCTAATTAGTAACAAATCCTCTCTCTTTTATTCTCAACGAAACCCACCGCATGCTGACGTATATATTACCTCATGATTGCATGTATTTCGAATGTGCCACACGTGTACAAAGTAGATGAGGCGGAGGGAAGATTGATAGCTGAGAATTTCGCTCGATTTCTCATGCCCCATTCATTCACAACGCACGTAAGAAGACCGTGTAATTCACCACCACGATTCGAAATTGACTCGAACCTTTTTCTCTCACCCCAGCTGATCAAGCAAACACACGCGCAGAAATTCTCTTCCCTCCTCCTAATCCGATTTTTTCCCTCTTCCACGTGGATCACCCCTGTATTTCCTCCCCTCACCCTCCATTCCCAATCATGCATGATACTGCACGATTTTTCAAGATCAATTCCCCATAGTAAAAGTATAAGGCCAGAGAACCACGATATTGTCCAGTGGGAATTTTACCGGTCATCCGGTTTCACATTCTCATGGGCATTAAACTCAGTTCCATGGATTAATATGCAAAGCGACGAGACTATACCATATATCCCCAACATTTCCAGCATCTATACATTCTCAACAATTCTGGTAACACCAGTGAACGGCTGGCGTTAGTCAAGTGCGTGCACGTGATACAATAAAGACACTAAACCAAGAGTCACTCTAGTGTGCGTGAGGGAGGGAGAGAGGGAGAGAGGGAAGCATGGATATAGTGAAGGGGAGATGTTATTGTTGCCTCTCGCTTCTTCAGCCCGTTATATTGTATATAATAACGAGATACGGAAGCACTGGAATTGCATTGTGCACGTGTGCACTTGTAATGTGGCTAAATGTAAATTTTCCACAATTTCAAAGTCAGCATAATTTCCATCGTCCTTTGCATCAACGTTCATGAGTTTATTCTTTTTATATAGATATATACTGACTTCTCTAGTCTTCGCGTTGAATTTCGCCAACTAATATTTATCTTGATAATTATATGGAAGAAAAATATTTATCAGGATACTGGAATACGCTAATTAGCATCTGACATAAAAAGTTATTATTTTTTAGGCATTCTGATTAAAGCATTTTTGCCGTTCTCTGAAAGATAATTCGCATTCATAGATTTTGTATTGTTAATCTCGATATTCGAGTTATCTCTATCGAGTTCACTCTTGCTTGTCAATTGGTTACATTTGTGCTTCGATATCACATAAAGAATGAAATGAAATTTAATGGAGTAAAAGTGTTCTATCCATAGTCTAGTTCTTACCGCTCAAAAGGGCGTAAGTGCCATTTTTTCGCTCTGAATAATAAGAGGGCGTAAATTACTATTCTCATGGAAAATTAATGTAAATTCAATTTTTGCCGATTTTCAAAAAATGGCACTTACGCCCTTTTGATTCTACGCCGAAGATATCGATTCATTTCATTAATTAAAACCGAAAAAACGAATATTTATTAAATATCATCTCGTGTGATTTAATATATTTTCAGGTACTTAACAACAGCACTCTGCGGCGATGCCTGTCCATGTCCAGACGAAGTTGTACCAATATTATTTTGGATTGGTTATTTCAACAGTGCCCTGAATCCTCTTATTTATGCATACTTCAATCGTGATTTCCGCGATGCGTTCAAGGATACATTAAAAAGTGCATTACCATGCTGTTCCTCATGCTGGAAAACGCCATCGCAATTTGTGTAGCCAAAGAATCAATTAACCAGTACTGAAATTACTGGAGGAAGATGCTCAACCAGTGTGGATACCTGATACGATAAGATATCCACAGTATCATCGTATATTCATATTAGTGAAACACAAATGTGATTGATGAGTATACGTATCAATTGATTAATTTGCATTTTGTGAATTACAAATTATGATCAATGAACGGAGAATAGGAAGTTTATGATGATTCACTGAAAATCATTATTCAAATGTAAGTGATCATAAATTAACAAAGTAGTTGAATTTAAAGCAATTCAAGTTGAATGTCTCGAATGTGTTATGAATGAAGAAATTCACGTGAAATGTTAGAAGAATTCGGTGAATTTCTACTTGATCTTGATTAATGTGTGTGAGAGAGTGCGAGTGACAAGTACACTAATGTTGCTTACACATTTCATATGAAAATTACTAGTGCAGAAACATTCTATTCACTTGCGTTACAGTAGCATTGTCAGGGACAGATTACTAAACTGTTTTGGGGGTAAAAAGGATCGATGCCTGACTGCATTGGAAATGCGCCAGCTATAATATTTCATGGAATGATGATGATGATGTTAACCTCCATTCCGACAATGACCTGAGTTACTGCGTAATTCACATTGTCATTATATTTTGTTTTTGCTGTACGAGAAGAAAAAATTGTATTGAGGTCAGTTGATGTAATGGAGACGTGTAAAAAATGTAACATAGCGAAAAATTAATTGCGAGGAATGTACATAATGATCATTAACAATGAAAGAAGGCGGAAAAAATGGAATAAACAAGGACAAACTTGCTTAGCGAGTTTTTTTTCAAGTATACATAGGTTGTGTATGTATATTCTGTGTAATATGTATGTAAATGTTACGGAAGAAGAAGGCATTTGAGTTATTAAATTGAATTAATTGAAGGACTAGATGATAATAAATTGTAATATCATTCTAACGCGACATGCATACTGTCGCGTCTGCGACGCACTGTTTTCTCTTTTTTGGACCGTTATTCTTTTTCTACTTATAATTTATCGGTTAATCGCTGAATTAGAGGACACGGTAGAGTGCTCAATCTGTTTTTCTATGTAACAATTGATATTATTGAAAGAAACATGTTCGATAAGGATAAATAAATTGTAGTGAAGAAGTTATATGAAGAAGAAAGAAATAATAATGATTAAAATTTAAAAAAAGGGTCCGTTACAAAAAGTTTTCTTATTTATCACATTGATATATTCAATGCCGCGTAAAACGAAATGTTCCTTCTGCACGCGCCGGCGCGAAAATTTATTTTTGTAAATTAAAAGTGAAAGATGAGCAAAAAAGGGAAGAAAATTAATGAAAGAATTTAGGTTCCATTCTTTCTTTCTCGGTATGCGCCGTGAATGCAAATTATTTTTCATATTGGGCTTCCGTTACTCAGCGTGTAGAGAAAAAAATGTAAAGGAGAAAAATCTCATTAGTAAGTCTCTCTGTTACCACAAAATGGCGATAAATAGTAGAATGAACGAAAATGAAAGTGGAAACGAAGAGAAACAAAAGTGATTGAGTTTGAAATATAAAAAATAAGAGAAAAACAAAACACCGTGGATGTGCCAAGGCCTTTCGAGTTTAATGTAGCGCGTGTCTCACGCCAATTTTATCACATAATTCAATGAACGAAGGCACAAATGGGCGCCTCTAGGCTAACCTAGAAGTGACCGGTTAAACTGATGACTGGTTAAACCAGTGCACGTCTACTTCGTTATTATGAAAGTGCAACACACAATGGAGTTGATGTAGCAAATGTAACTGTCTCAAGGGTGATTTTTTGTGAGGGAATAATTGATAAAAAAATGATAATAGATAAACTTAGATTTAAGTTTTAGATGAAGAAATAATTCAATGAAACTTGTGATTTTTTTTTAAATTCTGAGAGAAGAAAAAATGAGAAAAAAATTATTCGAATGGAGTTTAGAAGTTTAAAGAGAATTGAGAATATTATGGGAGTGTAATGGAGAAGAATAAAAGTGGGATTACAATTAAAACGAAGATTTTCATTTTCCCCAATTCCTACTTCACATTCATTAGTTCTACCTTCTAGAGAAAGGGAACAGAGAGCAGTTGGTGCAAAGCATTTTCACTGTTATTTTAAGATGTCTTATTCGCCGCGCATTCCCATAAACCTGAGAAGCACCCATTTTTCCCAGTCCTTAACGACAATCACAAAGTGAAGATGAGAAATTCAGGGCTTCCAACGATGTCATAACTGCGCCAGGTCTATATTTTCTCAGATCATATATACCTATATACAATATATATAACAAGAACCACTTGAAATGTTACGAGAATTGGTAGTTTCTGCAACTGGAGGTAGGTATGTACTTGTCACCACAATTTCTGTGGACTAAACTTGGGTAATTAAATTCAAGTCCCACTGGATACCTATACCCTAGGCTGCTTCATCGTTTTACGAAACTTCCGAGAAACGAATCCACAGTCGAAATCAACTTCTTCTGTCTCTTCTGATTAAACAGTTGTAGGTTGTATTAAAGTTATCTTAGCATCGCAATTTTCTAGGAAGTCAGACCGAAAATGGTTTATTTGAATGCATTTAAAATTTATTTATTTGAGTTTCCTTTGTAATTCGATTCAACATCATCACGGGAATCATCGTCGAATTAAAGGCTCTTCCAATTACGGAGAATGGCTCTCAATTAATTCTCCCCAAATTCTTTTCCCCTCATCTTTCTTTTATCTTCCTCCATTACTCAATTATATGTATTCAATTCTTTACTACTTCCTCGAAACTTTTATCACACACCGAAAAAAAGCGAGGAAAGAAAGATTCGGATTTAATTTCCCCTGAGTCTGTGGGCCCATACGGAAGTGACTGCTGAGAAAGATATTATATTGTTCTACACACGTCAGAAATGCTGACTACTTGTGGATAAGAATAGATAGCGGAATGAGAAAAAAACGTGATGAAGAGAAATACATAACTACACATCTAAACAAGGGGGAATAACAGAAGAAAATGCCACTAAGATGAAGTGATTGATCGTGAAAATACTCTCGACCCTGACCGATAAATGGGGTGATAGTCTCGATCAAGGTCGACACGACGAGAAGTTTGGGAACCTTCCGTTTCGTGGCTTGATCATTCAAGATGCGTCGAATTCAATGGGCAAGCATGCTTCGTTCAACATCAAAGAATACCCAACGAATTTTTGCCAATCTTTTACCCTTCTTCCGTACAATCTCTTGGCTTTTTCTTGTCGTCACTTTACTGATTCTATTGTTCGAGTTTGCTTCTTTCTATCTCTGTGTTAAAATGCACGTTACTTGCATCAACGCTCACCATTGAGAAATTCCGATGTTCTGAAGTTACACAGAGAAAAAAAAAATCTTGTGGTAAGAAAATGTATTGGTAACAAAGTTATCCTTCGCAATTTCTATATCTATATATATCGAAATTTTCTAGAGCGAAGTAAATTTTCTACATCTAAGTCAATTTTCTTGCAACAAGAAATTTTTTTCCTCAGTATATCTTCGTCTTGTCTGAACGATTTGTTGCGAGAAAAATTTATCAATATTTATTCGAATTATTGAATCCTCTTCTTTCTCAAGATTGACGTACCATTCCATTGTCTATCGGAGCGAATGGGATTACATAAATGGGAAAACTCTACGTGAATTGCAGAAAATTCGTTGGAAAACCATTAGTCTATGGCGAACCTTTTTTAAAGAGGTTTGGGCGAATCTATGGTTAAAATTATTTTCCAACTTTGAAATTTCCAATTTAGTGATCATTACAAAGAACGTTTCATGAAACTACTCTAGAAATTTGAAAGGGATTTACCGGCTAGTTTCTCAGGAAAAAGCTTCTGAAGTTGCAATTTCGGGACGTACTGATATACCTGTACATAATATCTCATATACATAGATATACCAGAACGTGCAAAACCATCAGCTTTGAAAGCGTTTTTCTAAGGAACTAGTTGGTGAATCATTCTTTAATTTCTCGAGCTGCTTGATGGAACATTCTTTGTGACAATTACAGAATTTGAAATCTTAAAGTTAGAAAATGATCTTAACTATAGATTCGATCAAACCTCCTCAATTTTTTTTAATACTGAATGAAAATGAATAGATGTCAATTATGTTATTGTCCTCGTTATTCTAGTTACTGAAAGAGCGAAGAAAAGACTCCAGAAATAAATTGAGAGTTGACTATATAAGAAATCTCATATGCAAGTATATAATGGAAGAAAAGTGGAATAATAAAGTAAACCAAAAATACAGTTTTGTAGTTCAAAACAGATATCATAACTTTCGTAATCCTTAAAAGGAGAATCAAGTAGAGTATAATAACAATAAGTAAAGATAAAGAGAATTAATAAACGTAATTTCGTGCATTAAGCTTTCAGCCTTCCGAGAATCTCTGTGGCCCGTTAAATTAACAATATCGTATCTTACTGGCGTTCATCTACCGAGCGATTTAATGAGCGAGTAAAACAGAAAATTTTTCTCGTCGATAAAAATTGTAAGCTCTTACGCGGTCATTATCCTATTTAAACGGCATTTGAATGACTTAGAGTAATCCATTTGGAATTGCGTGAGTAAATATGTTTCTCCTTCGTCATCAACTCTAAAAAAAGAATCTACTAAGATAAAAATAGCCAAATGTTTATGTCTTTTTTCTTCACAATGGCTTCAAGTCATTGACAAAAGCTCAGGCCCAACCACCTATTCAGATTGAATTCATTCCATTCAGAAAATACTTGTGAATCGAGTGTTGGTTACACTTGAAGGTCACATACGCGATGAAACAAAAGCACAAAACACTTGTATATATACGAAACTTGCTTTCTTGACAATTTATCTTGGCTCATCGGAAGGTCGCGTGATACACCCATTAACCAGTCTGTGTGGTACACACACATAGACAATTCTCCCTTGCTAACCTTTTGTGGAGTAGTATGCGGGTGAGGTACGATAAGCGTTATCACGATTCATGCCGGTGACATACAGCCTAGATGTCTATAGAACTGATGAAGTAGGTGGGTACTGATGCAGAAATGTCGCTATATCGAGAGGCAATGTCAAGAGCATATGATTTCGATTGGTCTCTGTATGGTCATGTCGTTTGCTTTCACATTCTCAAAATGTAGGAGAGAAAATCAAATAGACGAATGAAAGACAATGGGCATCCCTCGTTTTGTCGAGGGTGACGAAAAAAATATTGGCTCCATTGTTGGAAAGAAATTGAGATTTCATGAACAATCTGATGGTAATTTTCATGAGCGTGATAATTTAATTTGTTTTGATGGGAATGTGGTTGTGAAATGTCAAGTTTTAAGTGGAATTCACGGGAATTCAGAAATCTTAAGTAGAAGTAAAAGCGGAATTTTCATTATTTGCTTGAATTTTGAAATGAAGATGAATACTGAGGAGCAAAATGATCAAATTTTGTTATCTTTCCTGAATTTTACTTGATTAACAGAATTTTCACGGAATAGTTTAACTAAAATTCACGGGTTTCATTAATGTTCAGGTGGAATTATTTCAAAATCAATGGAAAACTTTTATTTCCAATGACGAGATTCCCTGAATTTTCAGTCGGAATATGACTTGTTTAAAATTTCCGGTATTTGACACAGAAAATTTAGATAAAAATTTCTAACAGCGTATTTGTTCGAAAAATTATGAGAACATTCAGTGTTTTCATTTGTAATGGAAAAATTCGATTGAACTAAATCATTTATCTGGTTATGGTGCGAGAAAGACTGGAAAAAAAAAATTAGAGAAGAGAGCCGGAAAAACGGAGAAAAATGGATACGACATACCGGAAGAGAAATGGCTGTGCAAAAGCTTGGGAGCAGCGAGTTGAGGGCATCTGGCACACTGTCCTGAAGGCTTGGAACGTGAGTTATCCGATCTTATCGGTACCAATGTGAGAGATACCTATAGGTATCATGCGAACACTACGTGATCTTCCTTCTGTCGTTCATCATGCAACAAAAAAAGGAGAAACGTGAAGGTGAAAAAGAAAATCATGATAGGAATAATACGGGGATGATGTGAGGGAGAAATACGAAGGAACACGTGGCATAAGAACGGAGAATAAGTTGGGTTACTATATAACAAAGTTCAATACGATCAAATGAAACAAGAAAATAATAATTAGCGAAGTGATTCTTTCTTTTTCTTAATAACTGAAAGTTTTTAATCGATGAAACTTTTAACCTGGTCTTAAATTCTTTGCAGAATGATACTCAGGGGAGGGAAAAAGAGTTGGAAGGCATTAAATAAAGAGAAACTTTTCGTGGAATTACTAGAAAAGCGTCTTTATAACTACCTGAAAGTTTAAGCTTCGAGAAGGTCAAGAGAATGTCCACGAAAAGTCTTCGTAAATATAAATGAAGATGTTAATTGCAATTTTTTCTGCTTTTCATTATTTTCTTTCAAATAAAAATATACTCCTGATTATCCTGATTGTTTCCTTTATTATTATTTTTAATATTCTCTGGAGAATAAACGATGACAGTTTATATCATGCGTATTGATTTTTATATGAAAATGGAGCAACTGTTGCTGTAGCAGTTTTAGAATGATGCGAAATACCCTGACTGTTACCTCGTAGAGAATGGAGATATTAAAACAGCAAATGGAGGTAGAAGATCCAGGTCGTGGAGTAGATTAAAATCCGGTCTAGGGGCGTAGGCAATGGCGCAGAAGTGAATGATACAGGGGGGGGGGGATGTTGAAAAAAACTTATCGTAAAATAGAAAAAGAGGAGAAGTGGGAGGAAGTAGGAAAAAAGTTGGAAATAATGGGAAATATAAAACTTATTGACATCCATATTGAAAAAAAAAGGAGACAGAGATTTTCACCTGTCAATTGCATGCAGCGAGGATCGAGTATTAAAAATGATAATGACGTTATTACTCGAGATTATCGACACTCTCCAGGAGTTAATAATACGATCAACGTATAATTATTCAAAATAAAATGATTATGCATTGGATGAGGAATTCTTTTGAAGTTTTAATTAAAACTTGTGAGGACATTGAATGAATCTCTGAATACCAAAGTTACTAGCTGAAGAGTATATACATATATATGTATAAATAGGCGGCTCTGTTGGACGTCTCTCGAAAACAAGAGGCACAAGTAACCCTCAAGTGTCTAAGTTTTCGAAAAAGCCTTGGAAAGGCAGCCGACAACAATGGATCTTCGTAATTACAACTGGCTCTTGTTAACGTAGAGCAACTGTAACAATAGATTTAATTTCTGAAGATTTTCCTCAATTTTTCACACGTCTGTCTGTTGGAAAATCATGGTAGGATAGTCAACGATGAGAAAGTGTACAACACCGAATATCGTCGGCCGAAAGAAAAGAAAAAGAAATTAGGAAAAAAGTACTGAAGCAGTTGGAAAATAATTGTGTAGATAGTATTGGGTACTTCAACCATTGAGTGCCAATAGGATACAGCGCGTGATAATACTGGTTAATGGAAAAGCAGAAGAGGTATCCTCCTCAATTTTCTCTATAGTAGAGAAATCCAATTCACTTTCTTTTTTTTTCTCTCAACTCACTGATCCCATTGCAGCAGTAAAAAATTCCAATCTGCATCCACTGATTTTTTTGTGAGACATGATTTTCTATTGTGAGCTTAATAAAGCGAAAAGTTGTAAACATAATTGCTAATTCTTATTTGAAAAACTTGATAATCACTATTCGGGTTTTCTTTCATTCACTTTATTCATTCTTCTCATTTTTTAGAATTTCTGAAGAAAATTTTTCTCATCTACGAACACGAAATTGTGCAGTGATTCAGTTCTGTTGTTGGAAATTTCATTTGGTACTGATTTTCCTCACGTTCAATGCGGATGACAAGCAATATAGAATTATTTGTAGCGCAGCGAAGATAAAACGTGAATTGAATTTTTCATATGTAATTTATTGTGGTCAATGAAAGTATTTCAATTCAGGTGAAATAATAAATTTTGATGGAATAAAATTCCGTAGATTGAACAATAATTAAAATATAGGGTAAGGGGACCAATGAATGAACAATTGAATTAACGGAGATTGTTTTTGAATCAATTGAATCATCTTTTTGATTATTATTTTTTATGATTTTTTTTTGTAATTCGAAGCGCAATTTTTTGAAGAAATAATAACTCAGATGCTTGTTATCTTTTTGTTAATAAATCATTTTTAATTATAAATATGTTTTTTGGTAGTAAATAAATTTGTTTTAATTTATTCACACAAATGAATATAATGTTTTCTTCTATTCTACACTAAATTTTGAATGAATTACGATTAATATAATCTTCAATTCAACTATTTATAAAATTTTTGATGATTTACGAATTACAAAATAACGTTAATCCTTCATTCACTGGTCTATTCGCCCGATTTGTTTGTTCGCTCAATCAGGATATTGGACAAAAGTAAATTGGAGTTGTCAATCTTCACATTTATTTCTGAATTCACGACGTTTCGCTTGAGAATATTTTCAGACTTTTACGATAAATATAAATTGTCATGGAGATGAAAAACAGACAGATTAAAATATAATGGAATAGGTAGATTAATTACTTCGGAATAAGTGTAAGAATATTCATAAATAAATGTGAAAATTCACACCTACAGTTTATTTCAGTTCGATATCCTCATTAACCTGTCAAAAAAATTAAAAGTCATAGTATGAACAATAACAAGTGCAAAAATAAAAATATATATTTGAAATATATCCGCAAAAAACGCTTAGTTCAAATAGAATTGTGCAAACAAGTTTTTTCATCATGCGGATAATTGAATCAACGGATATTTCTTCTGTTGACAAAGTCAAAGAGAATCACTCGAACTGGGTCAAACATTAATGATCAAAACGTCAAAAGGATTTTCCAAAAGAGAAATGAAAAAATTACGAAAAAACTTTCTCTGGAAATACCAGAGATATCCATCATCGCCTAAATGGATCCAATTGCCCGAGAATACGTAACAAATTCCACCTTGACTTCCATTCAGATACAGATATCACTCAGTTCAATAGAAGTGACTCGATCCTGTTGTCCTAAAATGTATAAGCGGTATTTATATATGGTACGAGGATAATTGAACAATGTGACTGAATTCCAGTGGAGAAATTCCATAATACGATAATCCTCGGTGTAGTCGTAATTAATCAGTCTTGTTACGCTAGAATGAATGATCATTATTTGTATTGGGCGATTATATAACCCGCTGATAATTTACGAATTGTATGATTATTACAGTAATAATAATGCCAATCTCATCTAGCCTTTATGATTCCGATAAAATTGTTATGAAATTATCATTTTTATCGTTTCCTATTCCCAATCGTTTTTCATTACCATAAACGAATGTCTCTTGGGAACATTTAAAGTCATTTTTATCTCCTCCAAATTCAACCGTTTTTGGATAATTTTCCAATGAACTCCTTTATCATTCACAATGGTTAAAGAAACGAAGGATTCAGTAGGGAAACGACGGAATCGTTCAGTCCGAGGATCGATCCTCAAGTTTTAATATTGAAATAACCGATAGGGATTCCTCGTACTTTGTCTTCTACTCGGGAGGGCAAGTGTCCTCGAAGAAAATAAGAAGTTTTCTATATACATTATTGTCTTCGAAGTTGTTCCATAATGTGATTATACTATCAGCTACTTTGAATCTATTTCAGTCGTAAAACTCTCTCCAGATAGTTGTTTCAATTGTAAATTTTGTGTAATAAAAAACTGTATGAAAAGTTTCGATTTTCTTCGGGAAGTAATAAAGGAAAAGTTTCGATGAGAAAATCCTTCACCTTGATCAAATAGAATGAGAACGAGTTAAGAGTTGTCAAGACTGAATCGATTAAAATTATCACGGTACTGACAAGCTACTGCGGGACAATTGGATGAGTAAACACAATTCAACATAGTTACCAATCAGCTTTGATGAAGGTAAATTTATGGTAAGTAGTTACTCTCGAGTTTGATCAGGCATAATATGTTCGGCAAATATCTACTTCGTTGAGAATTAATTCATTTATTATGAATTATTTCTTTACCGACTGTCGATGATGGAGGATTTATGTTCTGAATGTTGAACACGATCTTTCGGGAAAATTCGCTTGCGTATTTGTTGATCATTGATAGCTATGGGAGATAACTCAGTAGTATTTACAGAGAACGATGCTTCCTGAAGGGAGGTTCGTTTGTACCAATATACTTCCCGGAGATAACCAACGTATTTATCGGCTAATCTTTCTACCTGCGGGAAGAATCGGTTTTTTTCCAACGTAATTTTCCTGAGAAAATGGATTACGTATGTATCAAAAAGACGTCATTAGTCGATACGAGGTAATCATTCATACGGCGTTTCATCTCCCTGCCACAACAAATTACGTAATTTATCATTCGTCATCGATTCTCAGGAACATTGCTTAGGTCCTTCATTTCGATTAATTACCGAAATATTTCGGTTGATAAATGCACTTAATAGCCGTAATAGACGTAATGGAATTCAAAAAACACCGATTCTTCCCGCAGGTAGAAAGCTTCGCCGATAAATACGTCAGTTACCTCTGGGAAGCATATTGGTACAAACGAATCTCTCTTCATGAAGTATCATTCTCTGTAAATACAAGTGAGTTATCTCCTGTAGGTATCGATGATCAACAAATACGCAAGCGAATTCTTCCAGAGGATCGTGTTCAACAAATAGAACATTAGGATGAGGTATCTAGGACGAGGATCGAGTGCAGATAAATCCTGAATGAAAGAAAGATTGCTATCATCGATTATCAACATTTGTCGAAAATTCAGATGTTCATATTTTCTGCAGTGAATAAAAGATATTTAACTGCAGAGGGTTCTTGAAGCTTTCAGTCATTGACAGAACACAGTTTTCCCCTCTTTGTGAATCAGTGATAACGTGAATACCTTCCTTACCCACTGAAAATAAAGGGAACTGGATACATGCGCATGTCTGACGATACTGCAAGTAGAAAATCCAGAAATAGCTGATGGATAACGATCAATATCCCAAACTTTAGTACCCAGTAGCCAACTGCAGATCAATCGAGTAGAGCTTTAAGAAAAACAACTTTATGTGATAAACACACAGGTAGATCTAAAGAAAAATAGACATAAAAATCAACGACCTCGTAAAAAAATCACTCAAATGCTTTTATTAGCGAATATGCCATGAAGTATTCCATTAATGCAATTGTACGAGCTACACCTGTTTCAATGAGAAACCTTCCTACGTTGAATTTTAAATTCTGACATTGACGCGGAACGTATATAAGACTGCCTCCTATACATTCATTCTGTCTTCTTTCAGAGTGTAATTCAATATCATGTAATTCAATATATGAGGAAGTTGCAGAAAATCGCACAGCACTGTAGGTGTCACTCACTGACTAAAGAGATTTCCAATACGAATAACTTGACTTTGTACCTATTTTTCACACCTGAATACTCTCAGTCGATGAATATTTCTATCAGACGAAAAGAAATGAAAGAACGTGGGGTGAAGGAATGAAGAAGAGGATTGAAATTCCGTGAAATGAAATCGTGCATCTTACTTGGCATCAGATTCACAAGGCGGAGCTGAAAAAAAATGGAGTACTTACGCAGTACTTAACCAAACTCATTGGCGCTAAGTGAGTTTAGACAAGACTCCGATTTCCGTCGCAATTTCGTCCTTCAGCTTCTTGCAATTTGGAAACACTTCTTTGGAAAAGGAAATAAAGCCCAACTAGATAGAGCTAATGTTTTCCACAGAAATATATGAAATTTATCAAATTTTTTTCTCTTATGACGAAGAGGTTCCTCCCCGATAAACACATCACGGAAGGAAAAAAAATAAGCGAGAGGAAAAAAAATCAGAGGGAAAAAAGATTACCTCAACAGGAAAGGCACTCGCACCCCTCCCATATGCTCTGAAAATTTGAGAGTGAGCTTGCAGAAGGGACTGGCATTGAGCCATGAAGAATGGAAAAATGAAGTGAGTCTGTTCACCATGCTGCTCCACGTGAATACAGGGGAAGAACGATGGGGCTGGACTCATAACGTACCCTGACAGATTTCTCGAGGATTCATGGAGGAATAAAATGAGGAAGAGAAGCAAAGGCAAATGAGAAGAACATATGGGAATTGATGTGTCGCTAAGATGCTAATGTATCGGGGAGATTGAAGAATCCGTCTCATTTCCTTTTACATTTTTCAAATATTATGTATTTTTTATGACCGTTGTAATTTTATTGGAAGAATGAAATGGCCTCATTGACCGAGCTTGACTGTATATGATGTCTATTTAATACACCCTACGTTTCGGTCTCATATCTGAGACCCTCTTCAGTGGTTTCATCAAGTTAATATGCACTGTAATGATATAAAAAAAATTTGTTATTTTTCAGATACTATGAAAATAAATATTGAAAGAATATCATAATTCACTATCTAATCTTTAGACATATTTTTTTAAAAAAAGGTAAATTAAATTATTAGATTCTCAATGGATTATCAAATTATGCAATTTTTATTTTTTTAGGTTCAACACTGCTATCCACCAACTTCCTTTTTCACGTGATATATATATATCACTATGAGGAATTTATAATTCTTTTTTTTTCAATTCACATTCTTCAAATGTTAGGTAACATTTTGGTCCATTGGAAATTTAAGTGGACCAATGGCGCAGTATCCCTCGGCCCTCAGGGCTAACACTGTAATTAGTGAGAAGATACTGGCTATGACCTGGGTGACCCAATTTCCCAAAGTCACTACTGGAATATGGACTATTTTGGCTACCAAGAGATAACCCTCAATCTCTCGGTCTTGCACTTCCTTTTGGATGTAGTCTCATCGTTAAGTTTCAATTAAGAGTAATTACTCAACTGCGGAAATTTTACAACAATAGTTACTGGGGAGGAAAACCCGCGGGGCCAATTGGAATTTACCCAGTGACCTGTGGATTATCATTTTGGTTTCACTATTCATCAAGTTTGCCATTTTTTCCAAACCTCTTTACTTCAGTTTGATGAAGTTCAACAGTTATTTTCTGAGAGGAATATTCTTGCAGTTTATTAGATCAGACGACGGGTTAAGGCACGTTGAACTCCAGTAGCCCTCGGGTCCCATTTTATCATCAACAATTAATCGTTATTAAAGTGAATTCACACTGGGTGAAGAGAGGGAGAGGGAGAGAAAGAGCTAGAGCATATTAGGAGCGGATAATTACTCTTAAGATTTCAAATTAATTCTATGATGGAAGAATGTTCTTCAACGTTATTCTACTTGCTGGTCTCAGTCGATTCATTCGACATCATTGAAAAATGAGACGCTAGATTCTACAACTGTACTAAAACGGTAAATGGCAATGGTAAACGGTAAATTCTTGGTTACGTTGGGTAATATTCACCACGACCGTGGGCGAAATATTTACTATCAGAGTTTAGACCGAGATAATTGGAATACCAAGGGATCTATTTAAAATTGTACTCCCCCTTTTCTATTCTCAAATTTAATAAAGCAGAGAAAAAATTCGAAAAAACGAAAATATAAAAAAAAATGAAAATCGTATCAATCTTCTGATTTAAAAAGACTGCATTATTTTTCTTCTTTTACTCTGTACTCTTCACATCCAACATTGAAACTCAAAGGATAATCCTACTTCGAATTAAATCCAAGATTAAATCGATCCGAGCACGATTACAAGAGTGATTCGCACCCCTTTTCGCCGAGTCTGATGGTGTCTAACCGTCTAGAAATGTTCACAGAAGCGTAATACTCTCTCCAAAAAATAATATTCACCGTTAGAAAATCGCGTTCGTTAGATTCCATAAAGCACGAAGAAATAAACAAAATTGCAAAAAAATAAACATATGCCTTTACATATACAAAATTGAGTTGTGTAATCCCGGTGTCCTGATTTCTCCATATTGAAGCGATAAAGTAGATAAAAAGAAGCATGATAAAAAATTAGATTCAATATATTGAACACAGGAAGTGCATAGCTCTGCACAAAGCCACTGTAAATATGTAGGATGATGGAAAATAAAGTCACGGCCTCATCATCGATTCCTTTGTCACTCCAGTCCTCGACCTCTCGCGTACAGATTCTGCATAAACCTTTTTCGTACACAATATTTCCCAGGTGGTATAGTGTACTAACGAGACACACGACTGGCAGGATTGTAATGACCCAAAACGATGGTAGAAGGTGAAGAGAGAAAGAGAGGGGAGGAAGGGGAGTTGCAGAAGCGGGTATAACCGATAACGATTTTCCACATGGTACTGTGATTTAATGATGGTAGCAATGCTATAAGCGATTGTAGTTACAATTTTCGGAGAAAATTGAGATTTCATGGAAATCCTGATGAGAATTCTCTTAAGCGTGATATCAAATTTGATTTAATGGAAAGATGGTTATGAAATTTCGAGTTTTAGGCAGAATTCGGAGGAATTTAATGAGTTTTAAGTAGAAGTAAGACGGGAATTCCACGATTTACTTGAGTTTTCAATTGCACATGAATATTCAGAACCAAAGTCCCCGGAATATTCAATTTTTCCCGGAATTTTTCTGATTCGGCCGAATTTTTGCGTAATAATTGAACTGAAATTCACAGCTTCCAATAATGTTCTGATGGAATCATTTGAAAATCAATGGAAAACTTGAATTTCCAATAACGAAATTCTCGGAAATTTCAGTATGAGTGTGACTCGTTTGAAATTTCAGGAATTTGACACGGAAAATTTAGAGAAATTTTTTTAACACCATAGCCAAAGATATTTTCTACCTCCACTCTCTTTATTTCTCTCCAGTTCCCTCTTTTTCTCTATTTGACTGGATCGTTTCCATTTATTGATGAAACTGAAGAAGCAGTGTCATTTCATCTTATGAAACCTAAAACAAACCTTAATTACGACATTAACGATCACCTATCCCCCAGTCACGCTACCATATACCATTGACATTCTTTGGTTCTCGTTCGACTATCTTGTCCAGAGGGGCAAGAGAAAAGGCATTATGGCCCCACGAGCTTTTGTAATCCTGTATACACAATAATCCGATGAATTTATACGTGGATATCTACTAAAACTATCGTATCCTGTAACTATCCTTCCTGCTATCTTTCTCGTGAATATAATCTCGGTCGAGCTTTCCCTGGGAATTCTCTCTCTTTCTCTTCCTATCTACGAAATTCCAATTTACGCTTGTGCATAACAGATTTACTCACCGAAATCCCAACACGGTCCATCGGGAGGCAACAGAATTCTGAGCAATTTCAAAATTTATTCAGTGAACAAATTCCAGAGTGTTGAAATTATCATTGGCCATTGTAAATACGTTTTTTTTATCTTTTTCACAGGGAAATCAATTTAAATTCTACCGTAGAATATTTCAGAATGGGAGAATTCATTGAATTGTGATAACTAGATTGGATTTTTTTTGTTTTTTTTCGAAGAAATTTAATCGCACCTTTTTTTTATTCAATGATAAGAATTGAATCAATATAAAAATGGAGTTTATTTGATTCAGATAGTATAATGCTTTGTTTGTGAAAATAATGAGGCTGGTTGTCATGCGAAGGAAAACAATGGAGCCTGTCGATAATCAACTGAATAAAATTATAGATTGAGTTATCGGAATAATAGTTTAAATATGAAATTTTCTGCAAGCTTCTCTCAGTGGTAAAGGTCAAAGTGTATCATTGCCCTTCAGGGCATTCCAAAACTACGGTCAAATCACCATCAGACGATCCGAATAGTCTGTTGATTTGAATCACTTCCAGCTCCATATCAAACATCTTGCTCCCTCACTCATTGATATAAAGTTACTCTCAGCGATTTCGTCTCTCATTTCATACTTGTAATCAGTAGAATGGAAGAAAAAAAATTGAATATCAATTAGAATAAGAGAATATAGAGCGCGCTGTTTGTGTGCTCAATTAAGCGTAGGGGATGTAAATGAAGGTCAGTAAGATATTTGTGCAGTTTGGTGTTTGAATTTATTCGATGATAGTTTACCATAACTTCACTAATAACATGAAAACTTTTGGGCTTACTCGTTCGTGCGTAAACGTGCGGCCAATGAAGTGCTTCTCTTCTCTTCTCGCTCTTACTCTGTAAAATTTTATAAGGCTGCACGAAAGTTTGGTAAACTCCACGGCACCGGAAGATTATTAATGAGTCCCTGTGAAGCCTGTACCTTTCTACAATTTTCTTCATTCAAATTTCGCTCCCTTCAACTTTGATTTTGAGTTTGCCAAGAGATAGAGTTTGGAGAAAAGACCGAAGAAAAAAAGTTTTGAATATGTTTTTCATGAAGAGATGATTATTTCGTTGGGTTGTATTTTCTATTTGTAGTTTAGGAATAAAAAATTAACGAAATTATGACATTTTTAATTGTTGACATGTACTTGTTCAAAGTTATTGATGTTTCAACATACCATAAATTCAGTAGCCCGTGTAGAAAAAAATATATTCTAAAAAATATAAATCAAAAATATATTGATTATATATTTCAAA
>JABSMS010061984.1:1973-21626 GCA_018902275.1 Aleiodes sp. PSUC_FEM 10030003
TGCAACCTAATTCCTAAACCCAAGTATTAAGCTGAGAAACCATTCACCCCAGAGCTCATGAAAAATCAGTCTCAAAATGATGCTTTCTCTGAAATCTCCTACACACTGAATCCCTGTGTCGTATTTTTTCATAATTATCTTTCTCATGCATTACTACGATCAAATAAACAGAAATTATTAGTGGTTAATCATGCCACGAACAATACAGACTTCACTTCGGCGTCTCGCATCGCTTTCCACTCCTTCACCATTGCGTTCTATTTCACTTGGCTTCACTTAGCATCGCTTTGCTACGTCCTCGACTGTGATCGTAGAAACGCGTTGTGGAATCAGCTTTAATGTTCTGGTGTGCTTGGCTACGTTCGATTCTGCTTCACTTCGCTTTGTTTCGCTTCGCTCAGCCAAGACACGTTTTTCACAAGTAGCAACCAAAATTTCGGTATTGGCATATTCGACAAAATTCTTCGTATCTTTGCTTCAATTAAGTAGTGAAGAGGTAAAACAGGATAAGTCGATCTTTTGTCGCCGATCTTCTCTTATCAATATCTCGGAAACCAATGAAGATACGTCCTTTTCGCCCTAATGCTTTTTTGTAGAAAATTTCAAAAGCTACAAAAAAGCATTAGGGTAAAAAGGACGTATCTCCATTAGTTCCCGAGATATTCCAGAAAAACCATTGAGAAAAAAAATCGACTTATCCTGTTTTACTTCTTCACTACTGAATTGCTCATGATTGGATAGTCTTTTTTCCTTTTGCAGTTTACGATCACTGCTGGTTGGATGATAATCTCCAGTTGGTTCGGGTGGGACCAGCATTGTCAGCACAGCTATCTCGAATGAGGGGAGAAAAGTATGAAAATTCTGGATAAGAATTGAGAGGTAGCATGGAGTTGGGAATAAGGAGAAAGGGAGAGAATGGGCAGAGTTGTGGGCACGAGGGTGGCACACTGTTCTTGGAGTGCATACTCGCGATTGTGTCAGATCGTTGGATGTAGATAGAGATCTGGGAATCTTGAGAGGCCCCGTGTGGCGTACCATGAACGCTACACAAGGCATGGAGTGTGCAAGGGGATTCGGGCACGCTGGTATACAGAACGTGTCTGTCTACAAACCGCACCAAGTGCACGCGGCGGTTGGTCGGAACAGTAATGTAGCATACTGAGCATGAGTGAAGATACGCTCAAGGGTCTAAACTGAGAGAAGTACCTAACAGTCGTATCGTGTGCATATTCCAATACTATCTTGATACAGTACACACCACAGTTCCTCTACTCTCTGGTCATAGCATCAAACACCGTCGATATGGCAAACATACTGGCCTTTCAAACGATCCCGGCGCCTCCAACCATCCATTTACGTTTGCCTCAAATATTCACTTGGGATTGATCATCATCTGCCTTGGAATTGGTATGCCAACTGCAAGGCCAAAATATTTTCAATGCTGTTATCGATTTTCGGAACATTTCAATCAGTTTGGAAAATTTGTTATGCCGGAGTTGAAATTTTAACGAGAAAATTAACTTATTTTTGGTTTTTGTTGACGTTTGAATTTCTGACGCCAAGAAGATAAATTATGTCTACGTTACAGTTGCGTTCATCGAGAGGGGATGAATCGATTATAATAATTCTGAGATTTCATTGATTTTTGTTTTAATTGTGTTGTTGAAAATTAACCTTCATGATAGTAATTCTAATTTTATCGAAACGAAATGAATAAAAAAAAAAGAATTGAAATGATCGTTGATTTAAAGACTGCATTTTTTTGCCGAAAAAAATTAGAAAATATCAAATTGTATCTTCTTCATTGAATTTTCATACTTTAATTGAGACATTTCTCATTATTGATAAAGTCCTTCATTTTTTCCTGATCGAAAAAAATTATTTTTCTAGGTTTAATACTCTTAACGAAGAAGAATATCATGAAGATGACTCCATCGCACTTAGATTTTGAGACATTTCAGAAAAAATCACGGATTACAGCTTCCGACTGAATTCGTTTTTGTCAAGCAATTAGCATTCAAAAAGGATAATTGTCAATTATAATAATAACACACTTGGAAATATTTATACATCCTTATTGGCTTTCGATTCAAATGTAAATTCACAATGATCACCAAGGGATACATCTACATTTAATTGAAGAATATTTCTTCCACAAAAGAATGAATAATTCTCCAGACTTTCATGAACTCTCGAAAGAAATGAATTGAAATGAATAAAATATTTTCATTCAACGTTCACGATAAAGAATGAAAAATTATAATCCACTCTTTCCTCCATTTTTTTCAACTATTGGATATTCAACTATTTTAATTCTTTATGGAGGTAAAGAGGAAAAAAATGAATAAATAAATGAAATGAAGAGATTGAAAAATTATGAAATTTGTCAGATGACGGGTTGAATATAAACCACAGGGCGTATATATCCTAGCAAGGTGTGAGGTCCATGGCGATCAGCTGTCACGCGGTGGCCCCTCCAGAGTTTCTGCTACTACGTAATTAAATTATGTTAATACCCACGACGGGCCAATTTCTGGACGGGCCCTGGCATCGTGTAATTTCCTATCATTACGTCACTCGTCGGGCGAGAACGCCACACCGACTATCCCTCCTTCTTCTCACTCATTCTTCTCTCCGCATGCCTTTATGTACATGGATATATACTGCTCTTTCGTATCTTCCTGGCCGGAGGCCCAAGCGCTTCATTCACCGTCTCACTCTCTTTCTCTCAACTTCCCTTCAGAATAGACGGGGCCCCGTGTTATATATAATGAACGTATACGTTCGTGACTCTTCTCGGATGTGCGTCAATCTTAAATTCTGCATTCTTCTTTTTCACTTTTTTCTCCATTCACCTGTCTTGCACCACTATTGATGATGCATTCCACACCTGGAGGAGAACTTTATCCAGATTAAATTGTATTCAATTTTCATGCGCGGAATTTAACTGAAATTAAATTATTCGATGGTTGAATTTATTATCTTTTCTCTTTGGATCAGGCGGTATATGTCTTATCGTCGCCTTATAATCAAAAGGGCGTAAGTGCCATTTTTTTACTGAATGATAAAAGGGCGTAAGTGAGTATTTTTAGAAAAAAAATTGTGTATCTTCAATTTTTGGGGATTTTTTAAAAATGGCACTTACGCCCTTTTAACTCTAAAGACCTATCTGACCTATCAATTGATCCTTCTCCTTCGAATTCTTATGGTCGTAACCTTTCATAATCATTTTTTTTTCATGTTTTGCAAATAGTTCCATTTCTTTGCCATCAAATGATTCAGTTCTTATGATCGTATATGTTCGATTAAGTCTTTGAAAAAATGGCTTCATCGGCCAGGCTTAAAATGTCCTTTATAATACGCTTCTCTTGGATATGGAAACATTTCACGAGATAAAAAATTCCCCCAAAAAAACAACAAAAATATTTTCTCTCGATTAAATCCACAAAAAGAATGTGGAAACGGTGCAAGAGAAATAATGGAAATCAGCTAATTAAAAGATTCCAGATTCACACGCGAAAGGTTTCACCGCTCAAGTTTTGGTCGGACAGAAGGGGAGATCGAACAAGTAAAAAAAATCGCTAACGTAATGTAAAATAATAAGCGTAAGTGCCATTTTTTCTTTTTGAATAATAAAAGAGCCTAAGTAAGTATTCTTATGAAGAAATGAATGTAGATTCAATTTTTGTAGATTTCAAAAAATGGCACTTACGCACTTTTGATTCTAGGAAGACGATATTTTTTACTCTTGTCACTTCAAGTAGTTCTGGGACGTCCGTGTGCATTAGGAACAATCTATAGTTCGCGGTCAAATGATAATATTGGAAATAACCTTTAGTCTTGATAGACAATAAATTTTTTATTAGGAAAAAAATTCTCGATCATCCCAGACTGTATTCGTTTATTATTGAATTATAGTTTTTAGATTTAGCATCACCAAAGGTTATTTCCATTACTTTGGGTCACCCGGCAACTAGAGATTTTTTGTATTTTTTTATTTATGCGTTTTAAGGTTCGATAATTTTTTTTTTTAATTTCTCTATGTTTATAGTGAAAATTGTAATTAGTTTGACAATTCTTTTATCATTATCGAATTATGTGAGCCTTCTCGAATTCAGTATTTGGAAAAGATTCAATACTCTATAATAGATTTCAATGGCGGCCATCGGATCGTCTACAAGCCCGCCAAATTACTCTTTTTTAATTACACTTTAATTGAATAAATTGTTCATCGAACTACTCAAATTCTTGTCAAGCGCAATTCAGAAAAAAATCAGTAAGTTTTAGGTGTTTATTTCAGATTTTCCTGAGCATTCTACGAGGCGTAAGGTTGGAACTACGAAATGGTACTTTTTAGATAAAAAATTATCTGGAAAATCATAAAAATATCTTTTTCCAGACGAAATTTGTCTCTGTGTACTTGATGACTTTTTTCAGACATTGTAATATCATCTCCAACAAAATACATTTTGAATGTTGGCAAGAGATGTCATTTACTCTCGGGACAATGTTGAACATTTCTTTTCTATGGCGAACGAGCATTGCGGGAGGGCAAAGTTAGGAAGCTCTGCAGTTTGTGCGCAGAGAGGGGGGAAGGACTTATGCTAATTCGAGGTCTTGAAGAAATGGCCGGGCTAAGTGAAACGAAGTAAGTTTTTTTCAGTAATTATGCCGACGCTCAGCCATTGTGAAAAAGAACGAACAAGTGGAGTATATAGAGAAGGTAAGAGGTGAACAAAGATGTGAATGGTTGAAGAAGAAAAATAGAAATAAAGAAGGAAAAAAGGAGAGGAGAGTTTGAAAACTCACCAGAGCTGGGGTGTGAGTGAATGAGTGAACGGAGCAGGGGAAAAAGAGAGAAGAAACTCTTAGAGTGGTATGGCGTAGGAACTCGATATAAGGTGGGCCACTGAGAGATTTAATCCCATCGGTTACGCGCGGTACAGTGGTCTCAACTTCTCAAGTGAATAAGAGAGAAACAGAAAGTATGATGGTAAAGTGTATTCACTCGGTATTTCGAAGCACTTTCTTATCCCCCTGTATTAATCGTTGTTATAATGGTGGAAAAGCGTGCCCACAGTATGACACGTTTTAATACTGATTTGTTACTGAATAATATTACCGCTGGAAGTTAAAAAAAAATTGAATTAATGTGGAACTTTTATTGGGAAGGACTGTAATTAACAAGCAGAGAGGAAAATTCTTGATCCAAGACGAAATACCGCTGAGACTATTTGTATTCGTCATTTAAAGCCTTTCATTCGAGGCTTAATCGAGAATATTATGATTTAAGCCGAAAAAGACGTTTGATTCAGGCGGGATTGGAGCGAATTTTGCGGCTTTATGGGATTAGAGAGGCTACTGATCTCGAATCAAGCCACTTGAACCAAAACAATTCTATTCAAACTAGTTTTCCGATTTAAATCAAGATTTTCTTCTCTGGGTGAAGGAACATTTCCATTGAATAACCAGCGTGGTACAGAAATTTCAGCACAGTTGAAGCATAAATGTTGGATACATGGTTAAATGTAAATTGCATCCTAGATGAGGATTTATGTTCCTCCTCTGACACATTTCGGTACGAAAATTATCAAATGTCTATTATGTATTATTTAATGGAAAATGGAGGCATACCTTTTTGGGCTTTCTTCATTATGAACACAAGGGGATACAGGTGCCAAAAGAGACTCCAATGCGAGCAACACTCTGGCCTAAATTTTACACCTGTACCTAAACCTTCCTCCGTTACTTCCTCTCTCTTTCGCTCTTTCGTTCTCGGGCATATCCAGTATCCTATCAAAAAGGCAAGCACACACTGTGAATCAACAAAGTTCAGACCTCCAACATGATAATTAACTCTATCTTTGTCAGGTGGTTTGTTGTATAAAAGGGTCGTACTACATTTTAGCTCGTGTTTCGAAACCTCATGTCTATCCTCAGGTTTTCCCTCATTTTATACTTTCGATACAATTACTCCATTTCCAGAAGCATACATGTTAACGTCAAAGGCATGATTACGACAAGCTTAGTTGAGTTTAGAGCGCTTGCATCATTCACGAGTACGATACATTGTAGTCTTTTGCGTTTCGAGAAAATCCCGGGTATGTTTCGATGAATATGCAACTTTATTTACATTATTCTAGAGCTTATGAGAATAGTGTAATCGTTGTAGATTTGAAGTGCTCATTAAATATACGTACTGAATTAATTATGATAGATTCAAGGTTCTGTGGATTAATTGGGAGGAATTATTCTACGTGAATGAATTCAAGTGTGGAAGAAGAGAGGAATTGGTATAAATTAGTTCTGATGACGAATTCAACCATTTCTTTGGTCCTAGCAAAACAATATTCGTCAGATTAACGTCATCTTCCGTTTAGCACAACATAATTTATCGTTAAGTGTCTATAGATAGATATACTGAGAGAACTCAATTACTAAAAAAATTCTTGTGGATTATAAAATAAATTAAAATTGTTTCATGCAAAATATAAATTAATGATAAAATATCGAGTTTCATCACAACGTTCTTTTGCAAACTTGCATTAAATTCTATCCAATAAGTTCGTCTCATTGATTCAATAATTCGACGACAAATGCATTCAGCCCGATTGAACTGATGCAGTAAGACTTTAATTAACCGTGAAGTCTTGCAGTCTCAGAAGTTGAAGTTTCTAGGATCGATCGATAATCTTCAATTATCCATCATTCTGCTTCCACTTGAGAGAATTGCGATTTTAGTTTTTCCGATTTCGAGTTTCCATGGAAATATTACTTACAATGTTCTAGAACATCGGGAAAGGGGCTCAGAAAAAATGTGTGTGTGTGTTTGTGTGTATGTGTGCATATAGTCTCTCAGCTTATGGTAGAAACTTGCAATCCATTGCAAGATTTTCATAATATAACATCAAAACTAGGGTGCGTCCATTTTACCCCACCTTCTCCTATAACTAACTATAGCAAATTTTATCCTAACTAGCCATTCTTTGATGCAGTCCTTCATTATGGTCATTCGCCAGAGCATCCACCCTGCAAATGAAGCAAATTTCCATAATCAAATGCGCAAAATTCAATGGACAAATGTAAAAAAAAAATTGAACAAAAGAACCCAGCACTGGGTGAAAGTTTATGCCTCCACGGTAATTTTCACGATGAATAGAATTATTTGACATCATATGCACTACTTTCTATTATACATAACTTTTGAAATATTTCAGATAATTAACCCTTCTACCGCCCGTGCATTTTTTCCATCAGCCAACAATGCTATATGATTGTACGCTCGCCTTCATAGTACTCCCATTTTACTACTACGCTCTGACAAAAATGGGGTTGAATTTAAACAGACATTTTACATAGAAAAACAAGTTTGGAATATTAAAATTGAATTTTATTCTGAATGAATTAATTACTATAAATAAAATGAAAATTGAATTAATGAATTGGAAGCAATATAATGAAGATAATTTATTAATAATTGATAAAATTATATTGTCAGTTTTAATCGATGTCGAACATTGTTTAAAAAAGAAAGAAAAGAAATTAAACAAGAAAACAAGTGCCAAACTACATGAGTTTATCATCTCCAGTGGTTATTTTTTATAAATTTTTCTTTTCTTTTTCATTTTAGAAACGATCTGCGGATAAAGAGAGAGAGCAACATAACCAGTCCTGTTGGTGGCATCGAGGTGAATTTACGATGCGGGCACCATCGGTTGTGCATCCCGCAAGCTTTATTTTAATGCATATATACAAAACCCGTGGGCCTATATTCCCCGCACTTCACTCCTCTCCCCGTTCATTTTACTCCTTTCTTCATGATATGGTGTAGTGGATGGTCGCGCGTCCCGCTGGGCCAAAAATCTTAAATATTCATAATTAAATATGCTAATGGATCCAGTGTCTTCAACGGCAAAATAATTATAGAAACGGACAATAGTTATGATGCACTCAACTGAAACAAATAATTATTATTTTATCCTGAGTTCTTTTACATTTTTTCTACGCGTCAACCTTATAGTCTACCTACATTCATAAAAGGATATGCTTTACAAGAAAATATGCTTATTAGCTTTCTCCAAATACAGAAGATCCATTAATTTCTATTAGATAGAATTTTTCATAATTTTTAAAATGAGAATTTGACTGACGTTTTTTGCGTTATTTTCAGGCGTTTTTAATTTATGCGGAGAGAGATAAGAAAGAAAGCGGCACGGTACTCATAGGGGACATATCAATCTACTGTTAGGTACTTATTTTTTCCGTGATATGATATCGCCAACCTAGAATTAAAAGGGCGTAAGTTATTATTTTTATGAAGAAATTAATGCGGATTCAATTTTTACAGATTTTTAAAAAATGGCACTTACGCTCTTTTGACATTTTGGCGACGATATGATATTCAATTTTGTCCGTGCGGGTAGAATTGGGGAATGAGAGAATAGAATAATTAGAATCTCCGCACAAAAAAAACATTGTATTATGAAATTATTAAGGAAAAATTTTTTGACGAGAAATTTTATGGAAAGGAAAATACGACAGTCAGCTCATCAAAAGAAAATACGGGTAACCTTTTCAAATTCGATTCTTCGAGAACTCTCCCTGAAATTCAGGAAGAACGTCATGTCTAAAAACATTTCAGGAATACGCTGACGTTGTTAGAATGCGTTCTATGAAGTATAAAAATCGAAAGTTGGCTCATTGGGGTAAAAATAAAGAGAAACTAACTCTGATAATTCATAAATTTGATCAAACAATTGAAATAAAAAGGAAAAATTTGCATAATCATGAAAGGAACATCATTGAATAGGTATAAATTTCAACCATAACTCTTCATTGTACATGAGGGGAAAGTTGTGAAATGCTGGAGAAAATTGTTTTTTCATTTGTGAATATTATTTCTCATCAACGAGAAATGCAATGCGGATAAATAGAAATGGCGAGGTGAAAGTGAGAATAGCTACTGTAGCATTGTGTATGCCCTTACTCAGTTGAAGCATAAATCAAAGTAACCGAGGCTGTAGAATTTATTAAATCATGCCGTGAGGCTTTCTCTAGGACATCTTGAATAATAATGGAAGAAAGGTACGAAAGCAGTGTAAATGTGGTACGCATACTATGCCCAATGCCGTAATGGGGAAAAAGAAGCGATGAGAGAATACAAGTAAACATGAAGTACTACACTGTTAGAAAAAAATTGAAATTTTATGGACAATCTGATGGTAATTTTCATGAGCGTGACGTTTAATTTGTTTTGAGGGGAGAATGGTCATGAAAATTCAAGTTTTAGGTAAAATTCAAGGGAATTCATGAGTTTTTAGTAGAAGTAAGACGACTGGGACACAGAGCTGTTACTACCTTGTATATATCGGGGTCGCGTGAGATAGTAGCATCATTCCTCAGCATACAATTAATTACACTCCTGTGTTGTTTGGTGAATATTGCTTGGGCATTTTGCCTCTATCAATTTGACGATTTGTTACTGCTTGACATATTGATGATGTTAATGAAATTCCAAGAATTTTAATGGAATCATTTCACATTTCTTGTTTGAAACGCAACCTGACGGGAGAATCTCATTTTTATTCAATTCGGATTGTGCAAACGGAAATTATTGCGTAAAAGAGACGTACGTCGGGAAATTTAGTCAGTTCTTGGTCTATAATAGTCAAAAATCAAGAAAAAGTCGAAAAGTGGAATTTCACGAACGAAAACCGTATGAACGTAAAATAGCTGTTACATGTATTAGAATCATGACATTTATAGGCGGCAGAAAATGTAATATTTGATATATATTTAACATAGATGTGGTTAAATATATCGTCGCCCTCGAATCAAAAAAGCGACAGTGCCACTTATTCTTGCTGAATAATAAAAGGGCGTAAGTTAGTATTCTTATGAAAAAATGAAATATATTTGATATTTTTGTATTATTATAATTTTTAGAATAGACGAAGTAATCGTTTTTATTGATTCCAACCAAAACTCTTAATTATACTGAAGAGTTTAATTTTTATTCTTAATTCCTTCATTTTTTTTATTTAAAAATATGAATACCAAATTCTTCGACTCAACCGATTTCTCCTGAATTTCCTCATTTTCAAATTGCAACATAATTTCTCATTGTTAAATAGATCCCTATTTTCCCATTAAAACAATTATTTGCAGACCAAATGATATTGATTTATTGAAATTGAGAATAAATTCCAGATCAAAGGTACTTTAATCCCCAGATTCTCGGATATTTGAATATCATACTCTATTGATTCATTTCCTTTGAAATTCAACTTCAAATTATTTATATCCATCGTTTCATCATTATCCTTTGATGAAACCATCCGAGAATGCATATTATCGACTAGTTTAAACTTTGGTACATGAGAATCGATGGAATTCATGTGAACATGCACGTTCAAATGGAAATTTGTTTATTCAATTGGCGCCGACTAGACTCATCGCCGACCATCGTTGTACAAATGTTATATTGCAACTGGAATAAGAAAGTTTTCAGTTACTTTATGTTCACTGTACATGCAATCTCAGTGACACTTCTAGTGAAATTACAATTGTCTCGTTTCACTCAGTGTTTAACGAGTCTAGTATCAAAGCAAATTCAAATGGGGTTTAACAGGTTCAAATAAATCGCGTGGAGAAAGAGAGGGAAGAGAGAAAGAGAAAAGGGACGAGTGGATGAGAACCGCTGGCGGTCGGGACGGCGGGTTGTGTATATAAATTAAGGAAGTAACGCCGGCATCGAATCGACTCGGATAAATTTTAGTTCTGTATAACCCGAGAGCGCACGTCTCGCAGTACTTCCTTGTAGTACACTGCATGTACCGGGATTCTGGGTGCAGTTAAGAGAAAGAAGAAAAAGGAAATAAGCGAAAAATTGTGGAAAAAAATACAGGGAATCGTGAAAAATACGCAGCGGATGTCTCAAGGTGTTGGTTGTATATATATGCATCAGCGTTATCGCAAATCGCGTCGAGAACACGTCTCCTTTGTCCCCTGCATTGACTCGGGGCGATAATTTCGGGTGGTATCATCCTAAAAAAATCAGAATTTTTCATTGGACAGGCTTTCTTTAAATTCAGGTTTGTTTGGTTTTTTCAATGAAGTTCAAATAACTAATGAATTTCGGATTAAAAAGTTGCTAACCGATGGTGTGGCCGGACGGTCGAAGCGCACGATCATCTTTCTGCCGGTCTGATCACAATAAAAATAAAATTAGTCGTGACGAAAATTAGGGAACAATAAAAACAGCGGGAATAAAATCGTAAATTTAAAAAATATTCCACTACGAGGCGCAATGAGTATGTAGGGTCAGCCAATAGAGGCAATGTGAATACAACTGAAAATATTTGGATTTTTTTTTCCACCAAATAAATAATACAGAAAATTCAAAAATCTATAAGTGGAATTTTTTTGAATATTTTCTTCCCAAGAATTTATTTGATTTAAAAAATGCAATTTAAACAAAAATTTCTAAATCCAATTTTTAAAAACTTCAACGATTTTTTCATTCATTTGATATCAATCAAATTCCACTAATGTCATTTCTGTCCTGCATTAATATTTATGTTACCGGAATTGACTAGCTCCGATATTCAAAGATTTTTATCATAAATTACAGATATAATGATAAAAATTTCCTTGACATTGAAAATATTCAATGAGAATTATTGAATTTAATCGCCGATAATATCACTTTATTTTTCCGAATGAATGCACAACATACCAAGTGTTTATTTCAACCTTTGTACGAATGCCCATCGGTTGCATTGTCCCGTTCGCACCGGTAAGTCTCAGAGAATCGGTGGCGTGCCAAAGAGGCATTAACGTTCCGACACAATCCACCGGCAAATGAGAGGCCCCGGCTCTCTCCATGGTATACGTGCCGAATGAGTAGGCCCCGGAGAAGAAGAGAAACATGAAAAAGGAGAAAAAAATAAGAGAGAGAAAGAGAGGAAACTATGAACCTCACACGCCTGATGGAGTCTACACACGCCTTCGAAATTTCCGAATCCTCCAACTTTTCGAAACTACTGCGGAATCGCGACTGTTGTACGTTCCGTCCGAAACAACCAAACACATTAAAGTAATGAACGAAAAAGGTGGAGAAGTGGAAGAAATGAAATAAGAAAACTCATTCCATACTCTACATCTCAATCGTAATCGATTTATCGATTCAGAATCAATCGGTAGTGTCGCTTGTAACACGTGAAACCGTGAAATCGAATTAACACGCACTTTACCGCTCACCCCTCTCCTCGTCTACTCGGCTTTCTCCCTTTTCTGTTCTTTCTCCTGTGTCCGGACGTATTACGAAGCCCCTTACATGCACAGGTCCCCACAGTTGAAGTATCTCTCTCAAGGTATAAAAAGTAAGAATCTTTCCAGGCAAAGAGTCTTCAGGGTCTCGCGAGCGCATTCAGCCTTAAATCATCGTATTAACATGTGGCCCGACCGTGGCGAATACATGAAAATGTTAAACGCCCATGAAGACCGTCATGAGTCCAATGGAATAACACGAACAGAGCTTACGATGGATCTTTGCGTTTGCATGTGTAAAATCATCCTCCTGTGGATATATATGTGTAGATATTTTTTATTATTTTTTTTTGTTGAAGGGATGTATACGTGTGTTGGGGAACGAGTAACGATAAAAATCGAATGATTTAACAGTCGCCCCGGTGAACATTGTGACGCCGTGGAACGGGGATACACGTCTCGCGATATTGCTCCACCAATAAATTTAAACGAATACCCGTTGTTTTTCATACTTTTTTCTTCCATTTGCCATTTTTTCCTCTCACTTCTATTTTTGTGAATCAATCATGGGAGAGATGAAAAAATAAGTATACAAACAAAAATTCTCGATTTACCCGAAACACTTTTTTCACCATTATAGTGATGAATGTATGCTTTTTTTGTTGTTCAACGTTTATTGATACTTTAATTCCATTGAGAGGTAGTATTGTTTACTTTTACTACTCTGATGGTGACATGGAGGAAAAATTAGGTCATAGTTGTCATATGGAAAATGTTTACCTCAATCCTTCAAAACAAGTCAATGAAAATTGAATGTTGTTCATTCGTCCACATTGCTCTCTATTTTTTGGAGGATCAATTTCTTCTTGATATCAAATACTTTTATTCAATTTGTTGGAAAGTCTTGTTTATCATCGAATTTCGCATTTCGAATTTCATTCAATGTTTCGATAATACTTGGAGCAATCCGGATTCAAAATTGAATTTAATAAAATCGACAGGAAAGTACATATTTACCGACGACTTTAACACTAATCCACAGAGCCTCTACCCTCAAATAACATTTAATGGTAAAAGTATTTGTGTTAATGAATCTTTTTCCAAGTATGTTCTTCTATTTTCTATACACAATTCAATGAAGACTGGTAACACTCTAACGCACCATGCATAAATCCCATTTAGTGGTTCGATGGGAGGTAAACGAAACTCTCCGTGTTTACAAAGCCAGTTTGCGTGTGCATTTTCCTCTGTTCCTTTTTTTTTATTCTGTGAATTTATCGTTTGAGCATAAAGCTGTTTAAATTACTTTTGCATACAGTACACGGTAACTAAAAAGGTCTCAGTGGAATTTATTCTTCAATACAATTTGACGTTGCCTGATGAAAAATACGCATCTCGAGAACATCAAACAGAATCCAAACAGCACGTTATGAACTTTGACAAACTATGATGTAAACCGTGTGTGTAAATTCAATTGAATTTTCATTCGCCATCATTTTTTACAATTTTTATCAATTTTATCAACGGATCAATTCGAAATTGTTTTCGTACGCTTTGAAAAATTCAATTTAATTTGTAACAATTTTTTAAAAAAGTGATACGTGGTGTTGAATCGAATCACTGATATATGCACTGTTCGGAGTAGATTTTTAAAATATATTCGAGATACGTGTTTTTCATGAGGAACTGTCGACGTGCACTGATTTCAATTCGCGATTGTCATCAAGTATTTGAGAAACACGGAATTCTCATTCGAACACTGATAAGAAAATGTTTTCGATATATTTTTCCTCGTGGAGGCGAGGAAATTATGTTGAAATGGGGAAAAAACGCTGCTTCAACGAAATCGTGAGTACCATTGTTTTGACTGAACAATAAAAGGGCGTAAGTTAGTATTCTCATAAAAAAATGGGTGTAGATTCAATTCTTATATATTTAAAGAAAATTGCACTTACGCCCTTCTGATTGATTTCATTGATAAAATATTGAATTCAGACCATAACCAGATTAACCGAATCCTCATTTCGACTGAAACCCGACGAAATTCTTGAACATTTTTGGAAATCGCATCGTTAAAAAAAACATCGGTTTTTGGTCTAAAAGTTGCATTCCCCCGTCAAAATGTAATGAAACGAGGGTGGAGATAGAAATTAGAGTTGGAGGGTCGAGCGAGAGAAGAAATTGAAGATTAAAAAGTCATTTCCGAAACGCCGATATGTTTACGATTATTCGAACAATAGCATCACGATTTTCAATGATGTATGTCGCGAAAACAGGTCGCTGAATCGAATTACATCCCACACAATGTTCTGCTTCCGATCGATTTTTAGAATTTTTCTGGCAGAGGTGAGTTTGCGAGAAAAACAGTACTATTGAACGGGTGAATTCAGAAATGATTTTCATACTTTTCTTCTCCATGAGAAGAAATATATTTCCGATAGTAGGTCGAGATATATTCATTAGATACATGGTATATTTTATGTATTCGATTTATATATAATGGGTACATGACACAATACATTACAAATGAGATATATATATATATATACCATGTGCGGGATGCAAAATACATGAAACATGTATTGATTTCATACTGTTCATATATTCAGTGTAAAAAATCGATAAAAGGTCGATGTTCATCGCAACTGGGTTCTCTGGCTTACTACCCGTGTAGAAAAAAATGTCGGTCAGAGATTTTTTGGAAATGTTTCAAGTTTGTTGAAAAATTGTGCACCAACGTTATATGCGACTTAATTCGATTTTTAGACGACGTTCTAGTATTTTTATTCCACAAGTCGACGAAATGTTTGAAAAGAGGTGGATTTATTTTCTTCCTCTGTGCATCCTTCAATAAAATCCAATTCAGTTTCAACATAATTTTTAAAATTCATGTCATCAATAATGAAGTAATAATTAACTTGTCTTTAAATAAAATCATATAAAAATAGATAAAATTATAGAATAATTCAAATGGTTTCGTGCAAAAATGATGAATTAATTTTCATTGCACTGTGAAAGTCTCGAAGTACATGCAGTATCATGAAAAGTCAATTTGACATTGCAAAATATATGCATTTACATGAAATCTCTCCGTAAAAACAGAGTCCAATTTTTTCTCCCTTAATTTAAACAAGACTCCAGGCGATGTGCCCATCGGAGCCTAAAGCAATACATCGCGGAAAAATTTTGTTTGCTGCATTTCTCATTCATGCACATATATTATTCTATTACATTTGAATTCTACTTCCTGGCTATGATTATTATTCCAACATTAAATATCATGCATCAAAAACAACTGAACAATCCCAACGAAAACTCTGAAATTCGTAGAATTTCAGAATAAATTCACCAATTTCCGAATGAGGAAACTGAAGAAAAAAATTATTCCTTCTTCAACTGAAGAATTATATAAGTAAGACCAAAATTTTGATATTCCTCCGAGTTTAATATCCATAGAAAATTTTATGTATTTCTCTTCCTGTAATTTCCATCTTGAAAATAAGTCATCTGTATGTTAAGAGGTTGTTGTATTACCAGCAATAACACGGGAGAGCATGCATACCACGTTGTATCATGTTAATCCGACGTTATCCAACTTATTTACGTACGCAGCCGTTGTTACAATGGTGAATCAGGTGAAATTGGTAGTATAGGAAGGTAAAAAGGAAGAGAGAGAGAGAATTGGAAGAAAGAGAAGGTACGTGCACACAGGCTCTTACGACGAATTAACTTAGCCAAATACTTGCTCGCAAATCCAAAAGCTTCTCTCTGGCGTGAATGTAATATACTGGATGCTTTGGGTAGTTATATACTCCAGCCACCTCTATACTGTTTTACGAGCGTTAACCTGAACGATATCTCTATTCCACGGGCATGACACGCGAACCTTCACATGCCTCATTGAAGATAGTGCAAAATTGGTGTTTGTATCGAGTTCAATGAGAATACGAAGTTAAATTGCTTAATCTTTAACGGAAAAATTTAAAATTGGGTACTTCATTTCGAGACAATTCATTTGAATTTAGGTGAATTACAGTTAATGAATATAAATTTTATATGAAGATTCGTTAGACGAGTACTTAGTTATTCTGAAAGTTATATTTAATTGAACTAAATGATGATGATATTGGTTAACTGGTACGAAGGGACTTAATATAGATAATAATTGACCATCTCCAGAAGATGAAGCAACTAGGTTAATTATTCTTAGATAATGAAATTCAGAGTTCCAGGCGTGGCAATATCAGTGTACAGAGGGAAATTTCAAGATTTTGCGTCTCGAGCAAAATTACACTGCAAAAACTCATGTTTGACAGATGTTTCAATTTAAGATATGAGTTAGAGAGAAATATCTTAGAATTGAGTAACTGAAATTGCACTGAAGGTGACTAAAAAAGTGCCGTCAGACAATTTCTGCCGCCAGGAAGGTAATTTTTGTATCCTGCATTTCAGCCCACGATTGCCCGTCGGAGAAGAGAAGCGCTGCAGAGATCGAAACTCTCTGATCGGATTTTTGTTTGAAATTGTTGGAACAAAGAGCATGACACAATTATCGAAATTATTCAAAAGAATTTGTCCCGTAAAAACCAATAAGACTATTTCCTCAAAGCATTATGAACTAAAGAATAAATTGCTCTCTTACGCACGATCTGTTGCGATAGATGTAATGAAGGATAATTGAGTTTTCAAATCATTCGTTTTGATTACATCTATACGCACACGCAGAATTCGAAAACCTCCGTGGTATACATATCTACCATGTGTATATATGTATGCGTTGAGGGAGAGAGCGGGACGGATGAAACATAGGGCAGGTAATTACGGACCGCCCAGTACCAAAAGAGCAGGTGCCTGTCGGGCCCTCAGCCCTTGTCTTCCTTCTTTTCTTTCCCTCTTTACCTCACAAATTCTACTATCTCCTTCTTCCCGCCGTGAATCGAGGTGTGAGGTTCAAATACTTGGACCGCCCTAATAGCCCCGAGGTTACTGGGGTCTCCTCTCTTCTCTCCCTTCTAAAACTGGACGTGGAGGCTGCACGAGAGAGCCGGCCACTCTGCTATGTAGTGAGAAACGGAGGAAGGGGGAAGAGGAAAGAAAAAAAGCATATATTAAAAAATAAGCATGGAATGCTCGCGCAGATCCACGCACCTCACGGTCCACTGTGGAAAAAAGTGCAAAATACTTACTAAGGAAAGGAAAAAAATCATTTTTAAAACCCAACTTCCTTTACCGGATGTATTTAGGGTAATCGTGTGACTTTCAGACTTCTCCGAAAATAAATATTAAATATCAATGAAAAATTGGATAAAGATTAAATTTACGAAATATATACTGAATTGAAAAATAATATTTTTTTTAATTCTTTGCACTTGATCAAAATTCAATTTTCCATATTCTGGTGAAGTGAGCAAATTCCACCAATACTTAGCATGACTCGGGATTTACGACGGGGACGTGACTGGTAACGAATCCCAAAAAGCCCATAAGGCAAATATATTGTTATTTTCTTGTATTATTTAAATAATATGATACAGAAACTTTTTTGGGAAAAGAACGATTTATTTATGGAATAGAACAAGATGTCGACAGTTGGATTCCTTCGATTAAAGTGAAGTTCTTAATTTTTGAACAACGGAAGTACATCGCTAAGGAATGTTTTCTCTCTTCTTTTATATTCTTTTTTCCCACTCTGAAGAAATATATTGGTTTCAGGTGGAAATTTTAATTCTTGATAAAATTAGAAATCCTCTGATATTTTGGTATGTGACCAAACTTTATCCTCTCCTCAAATGAAGTTCAGATTTTTCCATGATTTTTCATGTTTCGTTACTTCATGTTTTTATTATGTCACCCTATTAAATTATTCTATCAATATCATTCTACAACGATTATGATTATTAAATTTTTCACTCAATTTTTATTGCAACAATCGCTTAACAATTATTCTGTTACATTGCAGTGGAATTATCTGTATTCATATTCTTTCTCCTTCCATTCCTGTTCGATTTAGAGTCAAATAAACGTACTCGATTCGAAATGTTGGTACAAAATTATTATTTGTTCCCATCTAAATCAAGCAGTGACCAAAAAAGGCTTTATTCAATCGTTATGAAATCTTATGACAGGTTTCATTAAAATGTAACTTTCAGAATGAAGCTCAATTCTCGCACCATCCCGTATTTAAGGTAGTATCCAGAAATAAAGTCGAAGAAATAGAAAAAAACAATAATTTTTAGGTCAGTTCTCAATTTCCAATAACTTTGATAATTCATAGCCCAAAAACTACACCAACAAAAATCATGAAAAAAATCAGAAAAATGTGAAGATTTCATCTTTCATACAGCTTCCAAAAAATGAGGGATTAACTGTACTCGAGTTGGCTTTGGTACCTCACCACCTCAGTTTAATTTATTTTTAATTTCACAATTTATAATCAACCTTACGATCTAATCCAAAATGGAATTTGTTATTGCTACATAATAATGAGTTGGGCGGTTTTCGTGATCCATGCAGCCGATCCTTAATTGATAGAGTCACGTTGATGGTGGGAGAGGTAGGCTTGACACACAGGGAACTCAGTAATCCCAGGGCTTATGTGGTTTATAGCTAAACCGTGTCATGCCAGGGGTATACTCAGTCAACAGACTTTGTTATTTCCATCACCACCATAATCTATCTTTTTCTCTCTCTATCTTTCCCTCTCGCTATCTCTATTGCGTATACGCATATACGTCAAGTGTGCGTATCGGCGCGATCGGCGTAATACCACGGCTCGATGGACAACGGTCTCTGGCCACGGGGCATGAGATGACCGTTTTGGTGCAACTATCCATGGAAATTACCCGTTCGTTGGGACGCTCATTGTGTTTCATCGTCTTTTAGAACGCATATATGCTATGGTTATCCTCATAAAGCCCATCCCCACAGTTGTTTCTGTACTATCGTAACAGTGCCAGGACGATGGCCAAATTTTAATGACCATGAGGCATTATAATATAATCCCTCTGGATGCTTCAATAACTGCTCCATTATGAAAGTTTCGAGAAACTCGGATGACTAACTTCAGAAATCATGAAATATTTAGTTGAGAGTAGTCAGTGTATTGTTGAAGCATTCAATTAAATTCTGATTCGAGATAATGTTAATTTCATGGATTTAATGTTTTCTTGAGTGAAATCAATTGTGTTGTGTTTATTGTGTTATTCTCCTCTGCTCTGTTTATTAGGATCAAATGAATGTGGTCTGAAGAGGACTCGGCATTTAGAATATGAAAATTAAAATTTTATTGTTATAAATAATTTCAACTATTATTTATTCGATAAACTTTTGACTGTAAACCCGTTTGAAAATTTTATTATAGTAATCATTGATTTAAAAATCATC
>JABSMS010062094.1:0-21618 GCA_018902275.1 Aleiodes sp. PSUC_FEM 10030003
TTAATTTAATGTTTTAATTAAAAGAATTTGACTCCCTGATTGTCATCGAAGAATATGAGCTCAGCTTTACCTTGCGGTTCTAATGTTTTTAGTGCTCTAGTTACGATTTCTGTATCGAGGCCATAAAATTCTGAATTCAAAGAAAAACCAATTTTCAGTGATTTGAATACAAAAGAATTGATTAAGATATATTGTCAATTATAATTTCTGAATTATCTACCTTGATCTACTGTATTGTCACCCTGTGTCAATTCAAACAGTGTGCATACAGAACCAGTAAATCCAGTCTCCTGTGCCCAATTGTAAATTATTTCACCCCATTCATCTAATGTATGCCAATAAATTAACCAACGCTGTTTCGATTTATCGAGGGGACAAGCGTTTCCGGATTTTAATAAATCGTCGAGAATCAATTGGACAACATCGGCAGATAGTTTTCCTGAATAAAAAAACAAAAAAAAATAAACGGACTCGCTTCATTCGAAAGAATTCTCTGGTACTTCATTGAGGAAGTGAGGAATGACAGTCCAACAATCATGTTCGCATGATTTCATGAATATCTCGGAAATAACGAGGTTTACGAAAATTTATCATCAGACCTTTTTTGTGGCGAATGAAATTCTCTACAAAAACGATCTCTTCGTAATTTTCGGTACACCTACTCGTTCCAAAGTTATCTACTAATGAATTCACATGAACTTTTCGGAGTAATTTTCATTAATAAATTAACTCATTCATTTTTTGAGAATATCTCGGAAACTAATGGAGATACAAGATTTCTCATAGAAACCTTTTTTGTAGGTCTCGTTCCGCTCTCCAAAAAATGTTTCTAGGAACATTTCTGTATCTCGCTTCAATTCTGAGATATTCTCAAAAAATCAACTCAAGAACAAACTTATCAAAACACTTCTGCAAAACGTCGAAAATTTTGAATATCTTCATTTCTAATAAAAAAAAACAATTTACTCTTGATTGCTGCGTTATTGAACAGTGGACTAGAGTGAATTTCCCGGATGTCGAGAGCCGATTGTTTCGTTGCTTTGTAGTAATCTAGAACGAGACTCTTCCATGCTGACAATTGTTTTTGCTTAGTTTCTGCGTGCGGTTGAAGGCTAAAACAAAAAGAAAAAATTAACATTAATTATCCTCTAAATGTCGAGATGAGTTAACCTAGACTTACGTGAAGAACGGAGGAAAACTGTACTGCCAAGGCCACTCAATTTCACTCATTATCGATGAATATTTATAGTCTCAGAAGTTTATGAATAAAGAAAAAAAATTGTACACTCAACACAAAAATAATTAATAGACTAGTCACTCATGAAGAACATTCAATCTCTTGTCTGTGTGTAGTGAAGTATCACACAGATACTTCAAGCGCCACTCGGTATTTAATTTTCCACACATGAAGTACTTTTGGATTTGTGTCGGTTCAGTTAAAAATAATAAAACTGTGGAAAACAAATCATTTATAAAAAAAGTTTAACAAGTTCATTTCACTTAACAAGTTCTTCCAGAATATCGAAACGTGCTGAATTTGATAACAAAATTACCTCGATCATTATTTTTGTAATTAATAAAAATGAGCGATACAAATTTTTGTTTACAAATTTGTATAATGTGTCAACAATTGTGTCAATGAAGTTTTCATTTCAATTTGAAATCAAGTTTTTGGAGCTGAAAAGTTGAAACAAACAATATATTTTGTAATTCTGGTGAGTTTCGGGATTTTTAGGTTAAATATTTTATTCAATCTTAACCTCAAGAGAATACAACTACTTAATCTTGTTTATTTGATACTTAATTTAATTTTATTTATTTTAATCTCAGATTTTCCCGACTGAAAAATCATTCGAACTTCATACACAATGATAACACTGAGAGGGAAATTGAAAAAGGAAGGAGACGTTAGTAATGCCAAGTCACGGGACTTCAACAAGAGAGTATCAATTAGAGATAAACTTTTGGTTAAAGAGGTAATTTTAATTAAATCTTTTAATTAATTATTGAATTGATAATTGAATTTAATAATTCAATTACAGTCTTATACAAATACCTCGGAATATTTCTTGGAATGTTCCACGAGATTTTTTGCATCTTTATTCTCGAAATATTTTTCAAAAATTGAGCACGGAATTAAATCGAGTTCGGGTTTTGCTCTCTAATATGAAATACAAATATAAAATATTTTTACAGGTTCAAGAGATGGAGCAAACGTTACCCAATACCTGTCAAGTAAATTTCGATAATCCACATAGATTGCATGAATTTAATCTACTAATTGTTCCTGATGAGGGCTACTGGTTTGGCGGTAAATTTTCGTTTCAAATCACCATACCAGAAGAATACAACATGACTGTACGTAGATTTCTGATTCTCTTTTTATAAATTGAGAATAATGTAATGGTGAAATGGTAAAATTGCACGAGTGCGAATTATGTCGATAAATAAAGAAATTATAGTTCTTTGAAATATCTCGGAAGCTGCTGTGATGGCCGAAGTTCCTGATACTTTACAGATAGTTGCTGACAGCATAAATCGAAGGCAATAAATATTCGATTATTGAATGTAATTTAATGATATTAATACATATTTATTGCGCTCAAAGAGCTCAGCAACTGAATATTGAATATTATACATTCAAATATAACTGAGAAATTTGCGGAAATTGTCAGTTACTGGGCTACTGTCAAAATTGACGAAGACATCTTCTTTGTGGGAAATAAAATTCTGATGAAGATCCCTGAGAAAGATTGAAACGTTAGAAATCTTTTTATTGATTTCATACAATAAGATCAACCGATGAAGAAATTAAAATTATCCATATTCTATCAAAAAATTGTAGTCATAACTAAACATTAAAAAAAAAATCTTTGCGAAAAAAATCGGAGGTAAATTCTTCCAAAGCAATTCGTTTCCGAGAAATCATTAATGACTACAAAAGAGTTTTACCACTTCGCTACTGAATTAAAATAGATATTTATAATGATTTCAACAATTTATCATTAATTTAGCCGCCAAAAGTCAAGTGTTTAACGAAACTCTGGCATCCAAATATCAATGAAGATGGTGATGTATGTTTATCAATTCTAAGACAAAGTAGTCTCGATGGAATGGGCTGGGCACCAACTCGGAAGCTCAAAGATGTTGTTTGGGGCATTAATTCTTTGTTCACTGTGAGTTTAATTTATTTCGTAAAATCTTAAGCATTATTTATTCCATCAATTAATTAATTAATAACATTGGTTTCTCTTCATCAGGATCTCCTGAATTTTGATGATCCACTCAATAGAGATGCTGCAGAATTATTTTTGAAGGACAAGGAAACATTCAAAAATAAAGTACGTGAATATGTAAATCAGTATGCAAAGAGATGATTCAAGAAATTAATAAGAACGTATGATCCTGAATATACAATTAATTCTAAGTGAAATACTCGCTTTATTTTGTATAATTATAATTTTGTGATTGTCGAAAGTTTTCATTCTTCTAATTTTTTTTTCTATTTAATATTTTGTTACTAGTCTGATGGACTTTTCTATTGAAACAATCACTCCATTCTCAATGAATTCCTAAACTTTTTTTTTCGATGATAACAGGGAGAATAAAAAATATTGTACAAATAATTTATTATTCCTTCAGCATTGTAGTCTTTATTTCCAGGAGACAATTTGTAAATAAAGAAAAATTCTATTATATAAATTAAAAGTTTTCATCTGCAATTTATCTCATAATTTTTGTTTTTATACAATTTGTTTTTCTTCCATGTATTCAACATTTACAATAATGAACTAATAATGAAGGCCACGAAGATAAATTTAGTTTTAACTATTTTTGTTTTAAACAAATAAATAATAGGGAAAAAGAAAAATTCCATCGCTTCCATATTTTTCATTCAAAAACTTGAAATCGGCCATTCGTTGATTTTCATATTATTTATCTCTTCAATAGCATTTAAAAATCAATTTTTTTCAATAAATAAATACGTTATTTGGAAAAATTCATAATTGATTATAACTTACTCTAATGTGATAGACGTTATCAATTCATCTTCTGTACTGTATGATCTATTTAAATTACGAAGATTACCAAATGCCTGCGTCAAACTGTCACTTCTTGATGCAAGCCTATTTCTCGCATCGTGATATTCTTCGTTATATTTTTTCAATCTGTCACCGGGGAAAGAGGCTCTCTCGCGTTTTTTAATCATAAATTCAGTTGGCAATAGCCACCTGTGTTCGTGGCATTCTTCAGCCGTTGGTCTCTTGCTGCAATTGGAGAATTATGAATTAAGAAATTTTTCATTTATAATACAATGACTTTATTCCAAAATGTCCCGAAATCCAATAGAAATAGAGAAATTTTTGTGATCATCATTTTTTGTCGGAAAATGCCTCTCTAAAAGAAGGTCGTCACAAAGATTGCTTTATTTCCCTTCATCTCAGAGATATCTCACGAAAATGAAAGAAACAACGAATATTCACCTGGGCGTCCGTTTGAAAAGCAACATGAGGAACCTCGTGGCTTCTTGGCTTATTTCCTTGTGCAAATATTCAAATCTATACCTCACAAAAGATATATTCTGTCTAGTCTCATCATCATTAGCCCCCCTAAATGGCGATGCACCAGATAACAATACATAAGTTAGCACAGCAACACTCCAAATGTCCGTTTGCGGATAGGCTAATTCTTCATTAAGCACCTCAGGTGATCTATACTCATAGTGTCCCAACTTCAATGGTACCTCAGTACCTAATTTCGATACTTTACGTGCACAACCAAAGTCAACTAGTTTGATATGCGCTGATCTCAGTGATGCCATGACTACATTGTCCGGCTGTATGTTGAGATGACAGTATCCACGCCAGTGAAGATATTGCAAAGCATCCAATACTTCTGTAATGATAGTTGCAACGCAATTTTCCGTGTAATCTGGCCTACTGGCGAGATAAGTGAGTACATCAGAGCCTTGAAGTCTCTCCATAATGAAGACAGCAACTGGTGAATCCGCGGCCCAATAAGCAGCATCCAACAGTGCAATTCTCTCGTGTCTAAGTGATCTAAGTACTTGGAACTCTTCGCCAACTACTTCCTTACGTTCTGGACATACCTCAAGTATTTTAGCAACAACAAGTTTATCAGTTTCCTTTTCAGCACCTTTAACGACCATTGAAAATTGTCCCCTCGCTATCTCAGATATAAATGTATAGCGACTAGTAAATTGTGAGTCGATTGTCCATTCAATTGGTGTATCTTCGGCGTCATAATTAATCGGCGGTTTATCCTCATCTGGTATTATTTCTTGTCCTGACTCTGTTAGATGTTGCAAGTGTCTCATTGCCCGACTAATTGGTACTTTCGGTGCGCCCTCCGGTTTTGTTTGAATGAGGTTTGTTTCAAAGCCCTTGTCACCCCAACCAATACGATTTCTCGCAGCTAAACGGAAATGATATGACGTATTCGGCTGAAGATCCTTGATGAGGAAAAATTCGTGATCAATATTACTGGCAACATCGATCCAGTCGATTGAATCGCCAGCTTTGTATTGTAAATTGTAGCAGAGTACTTCGGAATTACCATCGTCCTTCGGTGGTTTCCAGCGTAAAAGTACTTCAGTGTCGGATATACCACAGACCTCAGGTGCTTGTGGTATTCCTGGTACTGTCGCTAATACAATTCTCGTGCGCGCTACCGTCTGCCCTACGTTATTTCTCGCGACTACTTTGTATATTCCAATGTCATATTCGCGTGTTGGATTGAAGCTGAGTATAGATCTTCCGTCAGTTGTTTCCATGACGCTTATTCTCTTTCCCTCTTGAATAACAAGATCATTCTTGAACCATTGAATAGTTGGCTTTGGATTACCAACAGCGTAACAGGCAAGTTGTGCACATTTACCGGCTTGTATCTGTAAAATTTGTGGTTTCTCACGGAAAAATGGTAAATTACCACCTTTCTTCTCTTCCATCATTGCCTCAGCCTCGTAATAAGAATCCAAACGCGTGCCCAATTCGTGTCTCAGGCGTCTCATTGTATTTGAATCGGCTCCGTAATTGTTAATTCTTGCTTTTCTCTCGTCATCAATCTCTTCATCCATAACATCGGTGAATCTTCTGCGTTCTCTTATTATCGGTGTTCTCCAATCATAACCGTCGTCATTGTAGACTCTATTGAAACTTGGACAACGATCGTGTGCAACTTTCATGTATTCGCGTAATCTAACTGGAAAATCAGTGTCGCGTAATTGGAGTAAATAAGTATCTGGACCATTCTGATAGTGGCTTTCATTTGAAAACATTCCAATTTCCGTGTCAATTGGTTCACGCGATGGTACTCTGTTCTCCCATGTTCGTGGCTCAGGTTTATCACGGGGTTGATAAGTACGTTCAACAGTTGGTTCTGGTGTGTATCTTTGGCCAGGTGGATAAACCATTTTTGATGGATGCTCGAAAGCACTGCTCAATCGGCGTCTTCTGTACCAATTTCTGCACGACGCATTGCTGTACCAATCTCGGTACAATTTGTAATAATTCTTCAGATTCTCTGATGGTATTTTGTATGGCTCTGTTGGTGGCTTGTCGATTATGTTGAACCAAGGATGACGCAGTGCCTCAGTAACATCAAGCCTACCATCAACAGTGTAAACCAAAAGTCTCTTGACAAAGTCTTTGGCTTCACTAGAGATATTCATCCACCAACGTTCATCAAAGTCCCACGTACCATTTTTGATTTTAGTCATTGTTTCACGATCATTCATACCACGGAATGGTGATATACCAGATAATAAAATATGCGTAATTATACCGAGGGACCACATGTCAGCTCCATACGATACACCCTCACCATTGACAACCTCTGGCGCAACAAATTCTGGCATACCATAAACAAGGGTCATCAATCTGTTGTATGAAATTCTACGTGATAATCCAAAATCACAGATCTTCAAATCATCACCACCAGAATGGGCAATCAATAAATCACCGAGTGTCAATCCAAGATGCGCCCAACTTTCATTGTGCATGTGCTCCAATCCTCTGAGTATTTGTTTAATATATCGTGCAATTTCCCATTCAGTATAGAACGGTTGTCTTGTTAAATTATCAACAAGCTCACCGCCACCACCAAGCTCAATGACAAGTGTCATTGATCCATCCGTCTCATAAGCATCATGAAGACGCAGTAAGTTACGATGATTGAGATGATTCATTGCATTGATTTCATTTGACATTAGCGGCTTCAATTCGCCCCGTCCGTGCATGACTTTGGCAGCATAATTTTTACCAGTTGCCCTTTCAACTGCATGGTAGGTAATGCCCTGCGTACCTCTACCAAGCTCATCACCAAGATCATAGAAATCATCGAATGGTTTTGTTCTTGGTTTAACATCGCTCTGCCTCGTGTAAGTGCGATAGCCATACTCGTGTTCATTCTCCTCTATGTGAATCATGACGGAGCAGGAAACTGAACCAGCTACATTTCTAGCACTAACTGAATACAGACCCTCGTCTTTCAAAATAGCATCGTGTATAGTTAGAACTGATTGATCGGGCTCAAAGAAATCCATTCGAATTCTACTGGATGGTGCCAGTGGTTTCCAATCTTTGTACCACTTGATTTCTGGATAAGGAACACCGATTATTCTCGCCTGAATGTGTCCATTCTTTCTCAGCATCATGATACTCTCTTCGGGTCGTTGAATGAACGTTGGATACTCGGCAATTTCCAAACGCACACGTTGTCTAGCCTCACCATGCTCATTAATAGCAACTGCCTCGTACATTCCAACATCTCTTTCAAGCATTTTATTGATGAACAAAGTTGCCTGGCCATTTCTCGTGTAACTTTGATCATAACGACCACCGCACTCGATTAGTTCATTGTTAAAATAGTAATTCATCTTTGGTTTTGGATAGCCATAAACAAACCAGAAGAGATTGCAGTTGTGATTTTTAACACCATACTGTGCATCGTGCTCTTGTCGCAAGAATTTCGGCGCCTGAGCATAACCATCATGCGGTGGTCTCTCAATATCAAAGTCTTTCGGGAAGTATGGACTTGTTTCTGGTCTGAAATCAATGCCAGGCGGTAAATATGGATGAAACTTTGGTGGTTCTGGTAAAAGTTTTGATCTATATGTTTGCGCAAATGGTGATGGATCACTGATACCATACTTATTTTCTACACGTATACGAAATTTGTAATCACGGAAAGGCTCCAAATTTCTTATATCACAAACGCAGCTTCTTACACCAGATCTTGCTGTGAACCAATCACCATCAGGTAATTCACACATTTCAACGAGATAAGTAACTGGTACTCGAGGTCCAATTGGTATCGATGGCTTCCATGATAGAGTCAAGTGTCTGTCCATCATTCTGCTTATTATCGGGCGATCAGCGAGTGGAAGTGGTATACCTGATTTTCTGTACTTATCGAATTCTGAGTACTGATCTGCGAGTGGCTTCTTCGGGCGTATCTCGAGTGTATCGTAACGCATTTCTGCATGACAGATATCTTCACCGTGAGGATTGTAGATTCTCAGGCTGTATCTACCAACATCGTGCTCGTCTATGTTCATGAGGATGAGACGAAGTAGTCCAGAGCCCTCTTCCTCCATTCTGATGCGATCAGTTGGCCAGAGTCGCTCGTCATTACGATACCACTCGAAGCTAGGTTCAGGATACCCTGTAACACATGCTGTGAATTTGGCTGTCATGCCTTTGTAAATCTCGCAGTCACCGATTCTCTTCAAGAATGATGGCGGTTCAATTTTCTCCTTATGATTAAGTTCATCAGCTATGGATAAAGCGGCCTCGCATGCAGCCTCACCTTCCTTGTTAACAGCTCTGCATCTGTATCTTCCAATATCACTTGGCGAACATTCTTGAACGTACAAACAGCACAAATCGCCGTCTCTCTTGATCTTGTATCTGTCATTATCCCGGGAAATTGGCTTGTCATTGTAGTACCACGTGACATCTGGACGTGGAAGACCAGTTATTCTCGCTGCAAACTTAGCATCACGACCAGCAATCTGTTGGAGATCAGTGAAGCGTTGTGCAAAGTCTGGTTTTTGATAAATTTTTCGGACTGTTGCAATGCCACTCGATGAATCTTCGCCAAGGGGATTTTTCAAGAGACAACGATAAACTCCAGCGTCTTTTGATGTGCATGGATTAATCTCGATTCCGAGTTTCTTGCCATCACAGGACAGCATAATTCTGTCGGATGGTTCAATCACTTCTCCGTCCTTAGTCCAGGAGATATCTGGCATTGGATTACCAATGAACGAGGCACTCAGTGATAATGCTTCACCCTCCTCTGCACTCACATCCCTCAATTGTCCGAGGAATGCTGGTTTCTCTTCTGGTGCATCAGATTTACCTTTAGCAGCAACACTCAAAATTCCATGACTAACTTCTTCACCTTCTGAATTACTCGCTATAACTCCATATTCGCCAGCGTCTTCTGGACTAACTTTGTCAATCAATAAAGCATGAGAAGTTAATTGGCAGGGAATCAAGCCCTCGGGCTGTGTAACTACTCTGATATGTTGTCCATCAGGAACGATTTCGATACCATTGTGTGTCCACTTGATGAGTGGTGCTGGTTTACCAACAGTTGTTACTTCAAGTTTAACTGGGAATCCTTCAACAACTGTCATGGGTTGAAGAGTGGTTAGAAAACCTGGTCTTTTCTCCTTTGCTTCAACCTCAATTTTAGCTTTTCCAGTCACATCACCAAGATCATTTTTAACCACTAATGAATAAACACCAGCATCCTCTGGTCTTGCCTTGTCAATTGACAGACCAATGAGGCCATTTGGTTCATTGATGAATTCAATCTCCTGCGATGGGCGCAGTGGTAGGCCATCTTTGAACCACTGAACTTCGGGACTTGGGAAAGCAACTACCTGTGCTTCTAATTTAATTGGCTCACCCACGATTACGTGAGCGTCTCCAAGTGGCTTTGAGAATGACGGTTTGCGAGGAGTTGGTGTAACTGCCACAGCACACTGCGTTGTATTCTCGCCGTTATTATTCTTAGCAATCAATTTGTAAGCTCCACAATCAGTTGGTTTACAATTGTCAATTGTAAGTTTTGTAGAGCCATTTGGTTGTGTTTCTATCTTTATATGGCCATCTGGGACAATTTTTTCACCGTCCTTGTACCAAGCAACTTTTGGAAATGGACTGCCATCAATATCGATACTCAGTACCAATGGTTGACCTTCCTCAACTTGCTGTGATCTTGGAAGTAATTTGTCGAATGTCGGTGGTATTCTTATCATCGAAGTTGTGCAATTGGTTTTAGCTTTACCCGCAAGATTCGTAGCTACACAAACGAGTTCACCCTCATAAGTATTATCAAAATTAACAATTATCAATTTACTGAAGACATGATCATCAACGATTGTCTCGATCGTATGATGTCCATCACTCTTGAGCTCATCGCCATTGAGGAACCATTGAATTTTCGGTCTGGCTATACCACGCGCCTCGACCTTGAGCTCAACTGCTGCATCGTGACGCACAGAAACATTCGATAGTGTTTGAAGGAACTCTGGCGGTTCAGTGTAAGGAATAAGCTGTGCTTCAGCACTATCTTCACCCATGTAATTCTTAGCAGTCACCTTGTACGTACCAGCGTCTTCATACTCAACTCTCTTCATTATCAACCTGTACTTTTTATTTTTGTAATCATCCTCGGATGCAAAACGACTCTCGTCGTCTAATACAACACCGTCTCTTTCCCATGTTAACTCGGCTTTTGGATTTGATTTAATAATAACTTCCCACTTGCAGAGTTCCTCAACAGCGGCATTGAGATCCTTGAACTCAAGGATTTGCGGTGGTGCCAGAAGTTCCAGATCAGCCGATGAGCTTGCCTCACCGTGTGTATTTGTTGCTTTCAATGTATACTTTCCTACGTCACTTGGACTGCAATCAGCGATGGTGAGAGAATAGGTGCATTGGTGCAAGGCATCTTCAATCTTTCTGCTCTTGAATCCTCGAGTGAATCGCTTGTCATCAATTGGAATTTCCTCGTCTCCATGGAACCAGGCGATTTCGGGGATTGGATCAGCTGTTAGAACTCCTTGTATCGTACCTGTGCCATTAATTTCAACGTCCAAATCCTTCAGAGGCTCGCAGAACCTTGGTTTACGAAGATCACCAACTGGTCCAACTTCCAAGAAAGCATCCAGGCTTGCTGTGCCTAATTTATTCGTCAATACTAACTGATAGAATCCCATTTCTTTCTCCGTTGCTTTATTTATAGTCAAATAGTAAGTTTCTCCAGTTTGAGATGGCTTGGCTTTGTCCGCTGCCTTCAGTGGCTTCTCATCCTTGAACCATTTGGCATCAGGACGAGGTAGACCAGTTGCCTTGATTGTGAAAATTGTGCTCTGGGTCTCGTAAATCGTACGATCCTCGAGATCATGAGAAATTATCTGCGGGGCGGCTGGAGAAGAAAATTACTTCGTTAGTTAAGAAGGTAAACCTGTGATTTTTTTAAATCAATTTTCTTTATCAATTGATGAAAATAGTAAGCAACTAATACTAATTTTTACTATCTTACCTTGGTAATGAAGACAATTAAATCCAGAAATTGTGTGATATTTTTGTGTTGCATGCAAGCCAAGCATTTCAAAGGAATTGAGAGGTAGAGAACTTGATGATTTTATGATAAGTGAATTAGGGAATAAAGTGGTAAAAGAAGACAAGTTCGGATTTTTTTTGTACCTTTTGCAAATATTTTTGAAACAAGATTGACCGAAAATTTCTATGAGACCTTTTTTATAGAGGATTTTGTGAGCTACAAAACGGTCTATTGATGAATTTTCCTAAAACCTCATTTATTTTGAAAATATTTAAAAACGGACTGGACTCATCTTTTGCCACTTGAATACTGAATTTATTTCAAGGAAACACAGATGAACACAACGAGAAATTGTTAATACCAAGACGGATCAATTAATTAATGGATTCTTTCAAATTGAAGTGAATATGATTGATAAAATAATTGCAACGAACCTCGTTGTTGAATTACATTGGTCAGTCGAATCTTACCTCCAATTTCTCCATTCTCCGATATTTCCGCGGTTTTATCAAGAATCTCTTCGAGAACACTGCGCTGTCTCTTGATTCTCTGAAGCAGCGACTTTGTTTTTTCATCAGCCTCCAAATCATCATCATCATCATCATTAATCACAGCTCTCTGCGAGTTTCTTCGCGAAAGCTCAGTAATTGATGCTTTCCTAGGTTCCGATTCAGTAGAATCAAATCTACTTAACTTTGAATTCTGCCGTGACAGTTTGCTCTCTTCAATAACAGCTGTTTGTGAATTTTGTCTCGTGATTTCACTGATCGAGGCTTTTCTAGATTCTACAGAATTCATTCGTTCAAGTGTTGAGCTTTGACGTGAAAGTTTTCCGTTCTCTAAAACAGCTGTTTGCGAATTTCTCCGAGGAACTTCCGACACCAACGCTGCCTTAGCTTCGACGGAATTCATCCGCTCCAATCGCGAACTCTGTCGTGACAATTTACCGTCTTCGATTACAGCTTCCTGCGGCATTGAGCCATTGATTTTCTGCATCTCTCCTTTCTCCTCTTCCACTGATTCCACCCTCCAAACCCTGGCTCTTGCTTTAGTAACTTTGCTGTCCTCAATAACAGCTTCCATCGGAGTTTCCTCGATACTCGTCTGCTTCACCAGCTTCTTCTCGACAGACTCCATTCGTTCGATTGTCGTTATGTGCTTTGACAATTTGCTGTCCTCAGAAATTCCATTCTGTGCTCTGAGCTTGAAGCTTACCTCCTCGGGAATATCCGCGGAAGAATTATCAACGAAACACTCCTCGATTATTGTTTCCGTGTATCTCATTGCGTGATTTGGTCCATCATACTCGATAACTTTTTCCTCAACTGTTTTTCCATTTGGTATTAATCCATCAATGATTCCATTGGTCTTGTAGCTTTGCAGGAGTTCAGCATTGTGGATTTCATCGCCACTTACATCTCTGGAAACTGCTTTCATCGTAGACTCATCGTCGGATATTGAAACGATGGAAATACCACGATTGACAATGAGCTTCTTTTTGTTATCTTCATTGTCAGAATATTCCTCAATCAGGACACCATTCTGGGGCTTCTGGCTACTATCATTCTCCTGTATTGTGTAACTGTATGACGCTATTTCTTCTACCTCTGGACCATCTGTATTAATCTCTTGGCACTCGACTTTTGTTGATTTCATTTTGCTGATTGTGTGACGTTCATCTGGACCTGCGAATGGTACTCTCAAATATCACCATTTTCATACTGATGTCTTCTCTCCTTAGTTACTAACAGGCACATTCCTCAGCTCTCAAGTTTTAATCATTTCATTATCAATGTTATTTATTTAATTAATTATGTTGATGATTTTTAAGCGACTGACGAACATGACGCAGTTGTTAGTTGGCATTTTGCTAAGAATTTTGTCTTTAAGTGTGTATCTGTTAATTTTTTTCTTTTGACTTTTGCTTCGACCAAAATCGTAAACTTTCCGATGAAAAAGCGCAAATAATAACACCAATTAATGTAAAAAAATAATTAAAAATAAAATTGTTAACATTTTTTCTCATCGAATGTAAGGATCAATGTTTGGAAGAATTTTTCCAGTTACGAAATCAGTCTTTTACGTTAGTGGTTTATTGTTGGTGGTTGCAATTGTTGAATAATGTTTTGTTTGATTTATTCTGTTCTCTATGTGCACCATTACCTGTCAATGTTGCTTCATGTTCTGTTGTTGATTCAACGGAGATTGTTATTGTGTCACCGTCCTTTCCTTTGATTTTCTCAATGCTCTTCTTCACCAATTTCTCGGTACCTAAATTTATCAAGTTATAGAAGAAAAAAAAACTAAAACTACACCTAAGCGAAGCATTATTTTTACGCAAGAGAAAAAGTTCACGTTTTCTCTTTCATGTTGAACAAATAAAGTCTTCTTGAATTGTTTCTCTGATTAATTTTTCCGCGAATTCATATTAAACTTTTTTTTCTCAAATTAATTAAAACAGATTTGAGTATTTAAATCCTGCTCTTAAACTTCATATTTACCTTCTGGTCCTTCGGCCTTTTCTTTCTCAGCTGAAACATCTTCTTCTACTTTTTTCTTTGCTTCTTCTGCATTTTCGGTGGTTTCTTCAGTCTTAGCTATGAAGTACAATAATCGTTATTAACAAGAGTGGATAAAATCGATTGTTTTTGTTAAAAACCATGGCATTAAAGGAGGAATTGAATGTTAATTCTGTAGGTGTCGGTAATATTTCAATGTCATTAACATTATTTTGTAAAACCTTTCACATGCAACGTTTAATTCACAAGGAATTGAAGTGATTTGTTGTAATTTTGTGTGTCTCCGGATTCTATACTCACTTAGCAGAAGCGAATAAGCGTTTGATTATCGCCAATGTCTTGCAGAAGCAATAAAAGTATATTTGAAATAATAAAATAGAAAATAAATATGTTTTCACTCACTCAAAACGATGATTTTGCTCTTGCAATTGACACTTCCCATTTCATTCTCAGCTCTGACTTCATAAGTACCGCCATCAGAGCCAACCAATAAATTCAACGTAAGATCATAACTCTCTCTTCTCGTGCTATCCCTAGTTATCTTTATTCTAGCATCGGCAGACACTTCCTTTCCGTCCTTGAACCACTTGATATCAGGATCAGGAGTTCCCGAAATTTGAACAGCAAGCTTAAGCGTTTCACCTTCCTTCAATTTCTGATCAACAAGTTTCTTAACAATCTTTGGTTTACAATAAACAATTAATTTTCCACTGCTTGAATCTGTTCCGTACTCGTTTGTTAATTTGCAAGTGTAATTTCCAGAACGTTCCACCTTGATGTCCTTGACGAGGAGTTTGAAAGTATCACCATCTGATGATGTTTCAAATTCTTTTTTGGACTCCGTTATCTCAGTATTATTGATGTACCACTGAACATTTGGCCTTGGATAACCAGCAACTTCAATGACAAATTCAGCACTTGTAGCTCCGTCCTTGGTGATGACATCGGCCATTGGTTTTCTGAATCTGGGTGCGCATTTCACCTCAATTCCAACTTGATCAACAGTTTTTCCATCCTTATTACTAACTTCCGCTTTATAAACAGCTGCATCAGTTCCAACAGTCTCACTGATCTTCAGTATCTTCACTCCTCCATTATCAATAATTGTGATACGATGATCTTCCTTAATGATTTCCTCATCTTTAAACCAAACAACAGTTGGCTCAGGTACTGTTTCGACTTCAATCTGCAATGTGAGACTTGCGCCCTCCTCAATGATCCTCGACTCACCAAGCTTCTTCTTTATCTTCGGTGGACACTTGACATCAAAGGTCCAAACGTCAGAGGTCTGATTGATTTCATTCTTAGCCATAACAGAATAAGAGCCGGTATCCTCTAGTTTACATTCTTTGATAATTAAACTGTAACTTTCACTAGTTTCTTTTCTGTATGAAATACGTTCTGTTTCTTTGATGACCTGTCCATCCTTGTACCAAGTAACCTGCGGTGCTGGCGACGCCTGTATTTCAACAGTCATCTTCGTTTCGGTTTCTATGTAAGCCCATGTATCAGTCATCTTCTTGATTATTTTTGGTGCTGATTTGACAATGAGCTCGATGTAAGTAGTGTCCTCACCGAGTTCATTCTTAGCTCTTATTGTGTAAGTACCAGCGTCCGCAACAGTGACATTCTTGATGACAAGCGATAGAGACTCTTCGTCTTCCCAGAGGTACTTAATCCTTCCACCAGCAATGATTTCCTTACCATCCTTGCTCCACGTGATCTGCGGCTTCGGAAAGCCTTTAACTTGAAGATCCAGCATTGCAGATCCTCCAACATTAACCTCTGACTTCTTTGACTCGCTACCAAGTGCTGGTTTAGCTGGTTCTTTCATCAACTGGTTGACATTACCCTGAACAGTTAATTCTGCACTGCAGCTTATGTTTCCGGTGCTGGTTTGAGCAACGCAGGTGTACAGTCCCGCATCCTCTGGTTTGACATGCTGGAAAACAAGGGCAAGCGTGTCTTCTTTGTCTTCAAATAAAACTTTGAATCTCTCCTCTGGATCAAATGGCTTTCCGTCTCTCAGCCACTTGAATGAAGGCTCAGTACCAGGTTCAAAGATACCCTCGGGAAGACCAGCAAAGAGTGTTTTCTCGTCTGTAACTGTGACGCATGCTTCGCAAGATGCCTCGCCAAACTGATTAACTGCTGTACAAGAATACTTTCCAGCATCTTTCTTCTGTACATCGGGAATCACTAACTCGTAGAAGCCCTTGTCTGATTTTTCCGTTATAATCTTTATCCTCTCGTTCTTTGAGTCAATGAGTACACCATCTTTGAAGCTAATTAGGGAGAGAAATGATCAGACAATTACAGGCATCATAATAATGTACTTGTACTTTAGTTACTTACAATTTCAAATCTGGATTTGGATCGCCTTTGACTTTTATCATAAAACGGAGATACGTATTCTCCAGGAGTTCAGTATCCTTGAGTCTGACCAAGAAAACTGGAGCTTTAGCTTCAGCCTTAGCCTTACGCTCTTCCGCAGTTAAATCCTGGACAATCAATTGCGCTGTACAGGTAGCATTGCCCTCACCATTAGCAGCACGCGCTGTATAAATTCCTGTATCACTCTCCATAACATTTTTAATCTCTAGTTTGAATGTACTCTCTGTTGAAGTGATGATGATTCTATCGGCTAGTTTATCCTCCAGTGGCTTGTTGTTCTTCAGCCAGTGCATTCTTGATGCCGCTCCACTTTTTTCCAGGGTGCACTCGAATGTCGCTGACTCACCGGCTGTATTGAAGATCAAATAATAGTTATAAATAAATTAGGAATCATTGAATTAATCAAATTTCATTCTCTCCAATTGAAGTTTAAGCTGCACTCGATGGTTTCTGTATGAAATAATTGACATGACAATGATTTACACTTATTGATGGTATTCAAGTGATAGTTGATGTATCATGATAAGCGTGCACGATAATTTTGATGGAAATTTTTTAGTGCCGAATGAATGATCTAATGGTTTCAGAGAAATCAATACTGGAGTGATCAAAGAAAGTGATTCGTTAATTTCTTTGCAGATTCTTTTGCCAATATCTTTGAAACGATTAGGTTTGGAGAAAAATTTCGGATTATCTTTTTTGCAGCAAATTAAATTCTCTACAAAAAAGGTTTCTTGATTAATTTTCTTGAACCTGTTTATTTTCGAGATATCCTCAAAGCAATCGGCCTGTGATTTTTGGAATCATCGTTTTTTATCTCTTCAGTAATGGAATAATTCTTCACGACATTGAACACAAAAGCTTCTAGATTTAGACGATGAAAGCGATTTCTGCCGAAGCCAATTAACAGTAATACAAAGCTAATTTCGAATATTACGTAGATATTGTTCAATGAACTACGTAATTCCATTCTTTTCTTTTATCAACTTCACTTTACCTATAATGTGCATGACAGCCTGTTTTGCTCGGATGGCTAGAACAGTAGAAAATGATATTTTACACAGTGCTACTAATGCACTTTTCACCCTCTTCTACAATTAATAATCATCACCCCAGTGTTTTATTTACATTTCACAAAATCTCTCAACATTGTACAATATGTTGATGAAAAATAAAATTTATCTACAATTTAATAATTATTAATAACATATAAATACTTACGTTCTGCACTAATACCCTCGATGGTACGAACAAACTTTGGTTTTCCAGTTTCCGTAGCTGTCAATGCTAATTTAGCGATTTTTGTGTCGCCAGATGATTCATTAACAGCCGATTGCTGATAAGAACTCGATGACTCCACGCTTTTTTCAGTTCCATAGAGTGATGATGATAATCTTCTCTCGCTTCGCGTCGCTGAGGCAGCCGTTTCAACGTGAGATGAAACGCCATTTTTACTGCTTGACACTGACGAATACTCTACAAAGCGTTGACAAAAAAGCATATTCACTACTCATACACATTGGCAGACATTTAGACAGTGACGTTGACAGTTACAGCGTAATTGAGTTGTTAATTCAGTTGTGAAGTCATGAGGGATGATGAGTCCAAATATGTATGTTGATTATTTCGGAAATATCTCGGAAACCGTGAAGTTTAGGATAATTTGTCAAGAGATCTTTTTTGTAGGCCATTAAATTCTCTACAAAAAAGCTTCTTGACAATTTTCTCTAAAACCACTCGTTTCAAAGATATCCGCAAAAAAATACCCCAGAAATTTTTTGACTCATCGTTTTTTTTTTTTATTACTTCACAACTAAATTAATTCATGAATTAAATTTACCTTCGACAACTTTCGACGAGGCGCTGAAGCGACTCGATGTGTATTTTCCCGACATGTCTTGGCTTCCTTCAACAGTCTTTGCTTTTTTAATTTCAGTTTCTTCAACTTTCGTTATATTTTCTCGCTTCTCTGCGCTCTTCGTTTCTTCAATCTTCACCGGTTTTTGTGCTTCAACTTTTGGTACTTTTGGTGGTTCCGGTTTCGGTTGAGCTTTAACCGATGCAGGTGGCTCGATTTTCGTTCCTTCGATCTTAATACTCAAATTGATTTCTTCGGTTAATTGCAAATCATCAGCTGCATGCTCAGCAAGCGCCACCAGGTCACTGGCGTACTGGCGTATCTCCTTGAGCCAGTAAGACTTAACTTGATCCTTATGAGCAACTAGAGTTATTGGATAACCAGGTGATTCTGGATTGTGCAGCTCGAATGTTCTTTGATCAGCTGGATAATCTTTAACTTCAACTTCTGGCAATTTTATTATGTCCTTGAGCACAAATACTGAACGATCCTCTGAGATTCTTCGTACTTTACAAACGAGTATACGTGCTTTGAATAAAAATAAATAACGCTCTTTGCTTTTACCGTCTTTGTCAATTACAGTGAACCACTCGTGGGTCAATAATCTACCGAGTTTATGGATATTTCCTTTGAATCCTTCGATATTACTTATGAATTTATTGTCAGTTGCTTGATGGGGAATACCAAGCATCAACTCCAGAGCTTTCTGGAGGTCGTCACAATTTTCCCCTAGCCGGGTCGAATACTTAACCAGCTCCTGAAATTTTCATTCAATTTTTTTAATTTCAAATTTGTGACATAAAAAAAGATTTATTTTCTGAATTTTTTCGCAAACATCATTGGGCTCAAATGAAAGCTGACGTCATTTTCTATCGATTTCATCAAGGTTTCATTGACTTTGAACGAACAGCGAAAAATAGACAACGTGAAACGTGAAAATGCAGAGACTATGCAAACGGAATTTATTACTGAATAAATCTTTCGATGAGGATATCATTTCAACGGACTGAACGAACATTGCAATAAAAAAGGCCCGTCTGCAAAATTTCGCAGCAAATACTACGGTTTCACTTTTCTTTTCTTCTATTTCTATTAGTCGTAGAGATATTCCAGTTCGAAGTTTATGGATTTCTTTTGCGTATTTTTTTGAAATTGATGCAGGAAAATTTTCATTTCCTTTTGCGATCGCCCAAAAATCGTCAGAAAATCTCTTGTTGACCATTTTTTTTTGAATATTCTCAAAGAAACGAAACTTTTGAAAAATGAGAAGCATCAGCCTTTGATTTTGGAGCCAAAAATAATAAGAATAATGAATTTATTCATATTACTTCCGTCAGAAACATCTTGCAAGGTTCTAAAGTAATCATCGGGAAGAATCTTAGTCTAATCGGCTTTGTGACATGGGATTATTCCCGAAGAATAATTTATAAGGGCCAAATTTACATTATTTCTCGTATTATCACGAAAAATGATTTTAGAATTCTTTTCTTTCTTCTCCTTTTTTTAAAGAAAAGAGTAATGCGTCCATACTGCGGTCACAACGTGCCGCGATGATGACCCGTTTTCAGTGTTGCTAAATCCGTAACGGCGCCCACTCTACATCTAGCGCAGATAAATTAGAAAATGTATAATGTTAAGGTGTCTTGAAAATTTTAAGTTTCAATGGTCCATGAATATGAAAAGAATTGCACTTCAGTAAATTCGTTTTGGTCAGAATAATTCAAGGAAATTAAAAATTGAATGATGTATTACAATTTATTTTTAAAGAATGAGATAATCATGTTTTTCGGCAATATCACTCCTACGAATTATTACACGAAGATCTTTTTGAATGTCTGATTCACGAGGTACGGGTGTTGTAAACAGAGAATCAGAGGGAAAAAAAGCTGGAAAAATTTACTGGCAAATGTTTAAATTTTTGAAATTGAATAAAAAAGTATTTAAAAATAGAAATTTGGAGTTTTAAAATTGTTGTAGAGAGGAAGGAAAATAATTTATGAGAATATAAAATTCATTTGTTGTAAATTCAAATGTCCAAACGTCAAAAATCAAGGGCGATATATACGTGACGATGAATTTTATCAAATTTTTCATTAAATTAATAATATAAATATAGTTTAATAGGCCAGATTAAATTTTCTCGTGATATTTACTGAACTTATTTTTCAAAATTCACTTACTGAGTATATTCAACTATATTTTTTTCTGCGGAGGCTAAAATAAATGTGTAAATATCATCTGGAATGCTTTCAAGTTGCGCAGCTGGTGAAGCCATAATTTTCCCAGGGAATTAATTTAGAAATTAATACCTGAGTGTTAAAAACTGCGTTAAATGTTCTTAAAAATCGTAATGAGTAAAAGTAACAATCAAATAATACTTCTCAACTAATCAGCAGAGACGAATGACCTTGATCGTCATTTTGATACTCATCCAAACTATTAAATCAACATCCGTCAACTCAAGCCAAACTAATAATCACTAATTAATACGACACAATCTTAATTACTTTTCCTGAAACAAATTAATTAGTACATCTGATAGTAATAAACGTTGCTGTCCGTTTCATCGATGTAAATTACATATTTTGTACCGGAAGTATGATTAATCAGAGTTGAACGTGAGACAGAAACATGATAAAATGTGGGAAAATTCGAGTTTTCTCTACTTTACAAAGCAATAATAAATAATTTACCTTGAGCAGGAGCTGGTAGTCGTTGATGCGTTGTATCGGAAGCTTCAAGTGTTCCGACACGCTCTTGTCGTCTCCGAGAGTCTGGCTCAGCTCCTGAATAAACATAAATAATTGTCAATAAACTGAATGAGAAGCTTCATTGAAGGGCATCGACAAAATACAGATCTATATTTATGTAAACGTTTCAAATATTGTCTGACCACATATGGACCGTTATCACGCGCTCGTCGATTTTTTTCTTTGATCAGTGTCAAACGAGACAAACTAGCCGGATCAAATAGCAATGAAGTGCTGAAGGAGTATAGTTCAAAAGTTTCATTCTACATTTTTTTGGGAATATCTTTTAAACGAACAGGTTTATGGAAAATTTAGAAAGGACTCTTTTTTAAAGAGAATTTCATGAGAATTGAGAAATGATTTTGAACCTTGGTTCCTATGGTTCCTGAGATATTTTGAAAATGAACTACATATGATTTTTTACTTATCCATCTTTAAAACTTCTTTAACATTAATTTAAAATTATAATATGATAAATTGAATAAATAAATTCACT
>JABSMS010062205.1:0-21612 GCA_018902275.1 Aleiodes sp. PSUC_FEM 10030003
TTACCTGCTGGACAGAATCCAAGAAGTTCTTCGTGTGGCACAAATCTTCACGTGCAAGCTCCTTGTTGAGTGCCCTAGCATCAGCTGTGTCAGCCAGCGTCGATAGTGTTTCCCTAACGTCCTCCAGTCTCCTCCCGAGCGCTTCGACTTCGCAGTGAAGCGGTGCATTAGCATCCAGACCAACGTCTGATGCAATTTGTGCAACTAATTCACGTAACTCGGCAAGACGTTCTTTGTGCTCGGCAAGAGTGTCCTCGCAGACCTGTGTCGGTTGAAAATTCAAACATGAAGAAGTTTCAACAAAATGGAAATACTTTTTTTTTGACGTGTTACGAGGGAATTTTTAAATAAAGAAATAAACACGAGATAATATGGCGTGAATGGTGAATTTCAGTTGTGTTATTTTTAGGATCATGGAATTTCTCTGTACCGTCTGCGTATGGGGTATAATTCATCGCCAAACTCTCGTGTGTGCTTCTCCCTACCTAATTCCTTTCTAATTCCATCCGCAAAATACTAAACCACATTCAGCATACTTCAATAATGTTTCCAAAAATCAATGAAAATTTTCAGTCTTTTTTTCATTGAAAAAAACGAAAAATTCGACGGTTTTATTCGAAAAAAAAATTCAATTAGAAATGAAAATTTTTAGTCATTTTTTGTCGAAAAAAATCGGAAAATTCAAGGCTTTTCTTCGAAAGAAAACGATTTTTTTTTCATTTAAAATCAAAATTTCTATGAAATTTTTCGTCGAGAATAACGATTTTTTTATGTTTCTGTTTTAATTTAGAAGAATTCAATTTATTTGTTTTCTTTGTTTTCGTATCTGTCGATTTATAGATTCAAACTTTATCGGACTGTGAACCCCGAGGCTCTTAATAAGATTAACGAAGTTTATCGGCTTCACCTACCGAGCCCACACAAAATGAAAGAATGAAAGAAAAAAAATTATTTAAGCTTGTTTTTTTTTGGCAATCGGACAATTTCTTCCTCTAGGTCGATTCCAGTAGAAAATTAAACACGCGCAAACGTTGACCCAAATAAAATTCAAACAGTCCTTCATTTTTATTTATAAAACAGGCAGACGTCAAAGAGGAGTGAAATTTTGCGTTGAAATCGAATTTAGTTGAGATAAAAAAATTCAGAGAAGAATAAACGCATTGATTTTACTCCAAAATGATTTTCGCTGAATATCTCGAAGTCTAAGGGAGATAGAGAAATTTCCATAAAACCTTTTTTGTAGCTCTCATTCTCCTCTACAAAAAAGGTCCTCACTAGAAATTCCCTATTTCCCCTAGATACCGAGAGATTCTGCAAAAACCGTTGGTGGAACAAAATTTCTAGAAAAATAACATTCCAGTTTTCTTCGATTATCTCGAAATTTGAAAGAGATAGGAAAAAAATCACTAAAACCTTTTTTGTAGAGGAAAATGAGAGCTACAAAAAAGGTTTTATGAAGATTCTTCAATCTCGCTTATTTCCGGAAATAAATGAGAAAAACTGAATTTTAAACGCAATTTGAATAGTTTTATTCCCAGCAAAACATCTTTCCCTTCTTCCTGAATTATCTCGTCATCCGAAAGAGATACGGGAAAAATCCCCAGAACCTTTTTCGTAGAGCAGAATCAGAGCTACAAAAAACATTCCCACAAAAATTGTCCTATCCCCCTTATGTTCCGAGTTATCCCCAAAAAACTGACTGACAAAGTGATCTCTCCTTCATAACTCAACGTAAGCCGTTCTCAATGAGATAAATACCTTCAACTCTTCTGGCGTACACATTCTGTATGTACCACGTACAATTCACCCAATGAATCCCACCTCCGATAAAAATCCAATTAATTCAACTTGAAAATAACCCCGGTAAACTACTACCACTGCTTCACAAAATATTGCGCACATGTTTTCAATAAACTCGTCTCACAACGCCGGCTCCGACATCATTCCAACAAAACACGTGCGTTCACAATTAACTATTCCCGACAGTGGCGAGTCAAAGGCGATATTTAATCGTCTCCTCAGCAGATCATCAAAAAAAATCGCTCAACCCAAACTAAAAAAATCACTTCAAGTTCTTCAATTTCCTTCGCCACAAAAAAATTCCCCGAAATTTTATTATCTCCTCAAAATTTATTAATTCGCATTTGCGCGACAAAGAAAGTACTCATACTGGTGGCGCGTTTGGTCGTGGACCGAAGACTGGCGTCTGAGCGAGGGATCGATGCGTACAAGCTCTCCTCTCCCCCGACGTTTTCCTCGTACGTCAGAGTGAGTGAGACAGCTGAAAAAGCAGCGCAAATGGATGAGAAAAAGGGAGGGAACGTTCTTTAATACAGTACGAGGATAGTACCCGTGCGGATGCACCCTCTCTCGCCTTGAATGTGTTACAATCGAGGGGGGTGATTCCCCCCTCTGGCTCGGAGTCGCTGACTCCTGTTATCCACGTGGACGGAGGAGAGTGGGGATGAAAGACCTCGTGTCTGTGATGCATCTGACGCATATCTCGGGTTATCTCCCCCCCTCTTCGTCATGCACTTACTCATTATTGGCTTTTTTGGGGGGTTTAAAGGGGATGGCAGATGCCGAGTGTCAGATGTTCGTGATTCATAATTGTTTTTTGGGATTTTTTAATTCATTTGGATTTTCGGGGGATTATGATGTTTTTTTTTTGGAATTTTGTTTGTTGGGTGAATGCACCAGTGAATGAACAGTTGAGGAACCAGTGAATGGACTTCCATGTTAAAATAGGTGTTGCGGATTTTTTTGGATTTTTTCTGGAAGTATTCATACTACACTGTTGAAAAAACGAAATTTGATAGCAATATTAGGGGAAGGTGGGGTAAAATGGAGACTCGAATTGAACGATTTGAGATAGAGATTTTCTGATGATTCCATTGGAAAGCTGAGGAAATTTTAGTAAAAATACATGTGTCAAAATTAATTTTTTTTATTTTTACGTGGTTTTGAATCGATTTTCAACGATTTTTGATGAAATTATAGTTCATTTTATGAAAATCGTTTTTTCGCTTTCATAAAAAAATCAATAATTGATTTTTGGGGTAATTACAATGATTTCCCTCCCAGGAAGCTAAAAAACCATTAATTCAACCGTTATTTCCGTCTTTTTTTCACGTGTCACGAGAAATTTCTTTCTTCAAATTTAAATAATATCAAAACACGAAAAAAAATCAAATAAATTCCTGGAATCGTCAAGTAGAGAAAAAATTGTCCTTGAGACAAAGTTGTATCGCGATTAAAAATACGCGGATTATTTTATAATCAAAATTGATAAGACAACGAATAATTGCTTTCCCACTCGAGATTAACACACTGTATTCATTTCTTCGATGAATGGTCAGTGCCTTCTATTCAAATATTCCCAAGTATTTTATAAAACTCAATGACTCATCGTTATTCATAAAATTTCGTAGCCAACATAAACAAATCAATTCAAAACAAAAATATTCTAAAAATATTATTAACTAACCTTGACTTGTTTCCGTGCCTCTTCGGGTGGTAAATTAGTAATGCTTCCCATTTGTGTGTCGACGAATTCTTTAACAGCAGCACTCGACTCTCTGTACTGCTCCCAGAGTCTCACTGCGCGTTGATATTTAGTGCAGAGTGCATCCAATTCAGCTCGCGTATCTTCCCAAGCTTGTACAGCTTCATTAACAGCAGCGTCAACCCTCTCGCCGACCTCCGGAGTACAGCTTTCCCTCAGGGGCTCAGCTGCCTCGCGAAGTTCGCCAATGAGGATTTCCTGAGCGCCGAAATCCCCGTTCAAGCCCTTTTAATTCAACAAAATTCGATTTTCTAGGTTTATTCCGCATTTTGAGTCAACAATAATAAAGTTTGCGTGCGGAAAACAAAATATTTACGATTAATTTCGTTCGAAAGTCGTGATATTTCTTGGAAAAACCGTTAGTCATTTCAAATTTCCCGCCATCTCTTTCGATCACTTCCGAATGACGCTTCGCCCGATAAAAAAAACCGTTGACACTATTTAATATTGCCAAAGCCATTTTTCATCGATTAATCGACATTTTCATGTTTAAATATGTTATAGTCCTCAAGAACGTGGACTTAACATTGAATTAAAGTCGGTTAGGAGTGCAAAGTCATCGATATTGATTTGAATTATTCAACCGCCCGGCGAGCCAGACGCCATTGTGATTTTACCAGTGTCATCGTGAATTTTGAAGCGCCGCGAATAATTTTAATCCGCAATAAAAGAATTTTCGGGAAAGAATCCGGTGAAGTCATCGTTCGAATAAAAATAAACATTCCGAATTCTTATATTTGTTTATTAATAGTTCATCGCCCTAGAATCAAAAGGGCGTAAGTGCTATTTTTTCTTGCTGAATAATAAAAGGGCGTAAGTTAGTATTCTCATGAAAAAATGGATGTGGATTCAATTTTTGTTGATTTTTGGAAAATGGCACTTACGACTTCTTGACTCTAGTGCGACGAGTTATTCATCTTGTAACCGCCATCTGCACATTTCAAAAATAACGCGAATACGAAGAAAATAAAAAAAAATTATATTCATTTGAACAATAAATAATTTCGGCGAAATAGTTAAAAAAATTCAACACTGCGAACAACACTGTATCTAAACATGTATTTCCGGTTCTAACGGTATAATTGCTTGGAGACAAACGCAGACTCATCTATAAATACTTGTCTTGTGAATTTTCAGGTCAGGTGATGACCCATCTAGCCACTAAATTTGCATCATTGCATAAGTTCATTGGACTTTTTTCCCTCCATTCGATTCAAATCAGTGGAAGAAATTTATTTTCTTTCCTTCTGTGAATATCTCCGAAACGAGTGCGTTTAGAGGAAAATGTCGAGAAACCTTTTTTGTAGAAAATTGAATTCTCTTGAAAATGTGTTTCCTGATAATTTTTCTAAACATCGTCGTTCTTGAGATATTTCTAGAATAAAAGAAATATGATTTTTTAATTCTTTTGAAGGATAAAAAAATTTAACAAAATTGTAGTTTCTTTTGCAAATATCTCCGAAACGAGTGAATTTATCAAAAAATCTCAAGAAAGCTTTTTTGTAGAGAATTAAATTCTCCACAAAAAATCTTTCCCGATAAATTCCCGTAAACTTCTTCGTTCTTAAGATATTTAAAAAAGAATTAATCTGCGATTTCAAGTCATCGTTAACCACTTCACTTCCGCCTTTAACTCCTCAATAAACGACAAATGAAACATTTTTTTCAATATTGATCACCCGGCGGAAAATTAACCCGAGAAATTATAAATATTCAATGTTCCGTGGGTGCGACTTCTTTTTTATGAATGAAGCAGGAAGTGCAAGCGTTTCATTTCACTGACGTCTCACAATCACAAAATTCAAGGACGCATGAAGTCACTTGCTTCTAATAAATTCATTAAAAAATAAAATTAAAAATAATTATGATCCAAACGAACAGATTGTAATTACTTTTTTTTTAAATCGATTACTTCATAATGCAAATTTGTGCATTAATTCCAGGCAATTATTAATTAAATTTAACACTGAGATCCATTAATTAAATTTTCCATTTAATTATCCACCTTATTTCATAAATTAATTTAATGGAATTTGGGGCAAACATTGGTGATTAATCGTCTCGAAACGTTGAAATTCCATTTAAATTAAAAAACGTTGAGATTCCATTTAAATTACGTGCTCTGTAATAAAAACTATTCTTCATGAAAATAAAAGGATTTTCCTTAAGCAAAAAGCACGCAGAGTATTTCGAAATAACTGACTTTCTGTCTGCGGAAATGTAGCTTCCGGAATTAAGAAGAAGCAAATTCTCACGAAAGAATTTTCGTATAATCATGACAGTTTAAAAAAAAGAGAAAAAACTTCAGACAAACTAAACTCCAAACTTTTTAATAAAACTGTAAAGCACGAATATTTTATTAGACTGTCCGTCACGTTTTCACCTTGAAGTTTATTATTCTCCTCTCTCTCATGTTTCTTGAAAATTTCAAAAATTCCCGAGGTCATTTAACTCGTGAATTTTCATCCATTTTTGTTGACATTCGGACCAAAAATTTGAGGTATTCCAACTGAGGAAAACCGTTATCGTACTCGTCCATTTAAATGTTTGTGCGATGCATAACGCAGGCGCATTTTCAAGAAGTAATTAGACGCTAGGCATTAGTTAACCACGTGGAGTATTTTCTATTATGGAAACCGGAAGGCGATGGCCATTGAACGGGAAAATTTCACGAATTGATTCATGAAAATTACTGAGTAGACGGTCACGTAGATTCTTTCCCAAATATCTCGGAAACCGTTGAGTCTAGGGGAATTTCGCTAGGGACCTTTTTTGTGGGGAATTTAATTCTCTACAAAAAAGGTTTCCTGATATTTTCTTGTAAAGTCACTCGTTTCGGAGATATTCGCAAAATAATGCGCATATTTTTTTTTTCTGTTATTTTGCGAATATCTCGGAAACTATGAGGTTGCCGAGAATTTATCAGTAAACCATTTTGTAGAGAATTTAATTCTCTACATAAAAGGTTTCTGACATTTTCCCTCACTCATTCGTTCTGAAGATGTTCACAAAAATGAACTATGAAATTTTTTTAGTTCAATATAAATTCAGTAGCGAAGTTAAAACAGGATAAGTCGATTTTCCCTACCAATTGTTTTTCTCAAATATCTCAGGAACTAGTGGAGATACGACCTTTTTGCCCCCTTACTTTTTTGTAGCTCTTAAAATTCTCTACAAAAAAGCATTAGGTCAGAAAGGGCGTATCTCCATTAGTTTCCGAGATATTCGTAAGAGAAGTTCGGCGAAAAAAATCGACTTATCCTGTTTTACCTCTTCACTACCATTTACCAAGAAATTTTTTTTGTAAAAAATTAAATTCTCTACAAGAAAAGGTCTTTCCACATTTTCCCTAGACCCACTCGTTCTGGAGATATTCAAGAAAACATTTAATTAAATTTCGAAAGTGAAAATAATCAGATTCACGTTATTTCGTAAATATCACAAACTATGAAGTTTCCGAAAATTTATCAATCAACATTTTTGTAGAGAATTAAATTTTCTAAAAAAAAGGCTTCTTGACATTTTCCCCTAGATCCACTCGTTTCGGAGCTATTCGCAGTATAATGCACAAGTCTCCTTAATTATCGCTTTTTATAATTTCTTCACTTGTTTGTCTCTCGAAACTTTATGGAAAAACAGATTAAACCTTGGACATTGGATTAACGAGCCACGTGGATTGTTTTCCACTAATAAAACACCGGATAATCAAAAACACCCGAAATTAACGGCGAAAAAAATTCGAAATTCCAAGAACCGAATAATCGAGTGTTTTTTCAATGATAAAATATTATTAAATAAAAAAATCTACCTTTCTTCAACAACCACTTGAATTCTGTAAATTTGTCTCACTCACAAAATTACATCACGATTATTTAAATATAAATTAAATTGCGTTTACTAATTCCCGTATCTTTAATCACGACTCTCGTCATTTCGATAACATTCTCTGCACTCTCAAAAAATCCCGCGGTACTGACCCGAAGCACGCGTCAAAGTGTACTGATACGATTGCCAATTCCACACACACTCGTCCTCTAACTCAAATGCGATAAGATACGTAATGATCGCGCATGCGCACTTCCCCGAAAACTCTCTCGAACACAAACTTTCGTAAAGTTTAAACATGTAAATTAACGGCAAACAGACATTGGTTTAACATGACGAGCTAATGAAATGAGGGATTTTCCTTGAAATGCGTAAATGAAATGCGAAGATTCCTCGAAAACTTTTCTCCATTTAAATACCGAGAGGATTTACCGGAAGAGAAATGGGAAATTTTTATGAATTTCTCTTTGCGTTTTTACTTCGAAGTAAAATATCTCTGAATCCAAGCGAGATGGCTAAATTTTTGTTGAATCCTCTTTTGCAGAGGAGAATCAGCGCTACAAAAAAGGTTCCCACGAAAATTTTCGTGTCTCCCATAGATTCCGAGGTATTCAATAAAAACGAAGACGCAATACCGATGAACAGAGAAAAGTCAAAGCAAGAATTACCTTCAAATATTGAATCACCTAAAATTACGGCTACTCAAATATTATCGTAGAGTCCTCGATTCCCAAGGTCACCATTGCCAATAATTTTTATTCAAATATTTACCCCGAGAACCGTAAACTGCCAATATAATTACTCACCTCGAGTCTCTCCGTCGCCTTGAGCAATCTCTCGTAATCAACGGATCCCTGCACAGACAGTAACTCCATCATATAATCAGCTTCCTGAACGGATTGCTGGACCATTTCCAGTTGCCTCTCGAATCTCCTCCAGAGCGTCAACCTATTCTTCAAAACCGTGAGTAACCTAGCGCACCGCGACTCCAATCCCGTATGAACGTCCTGAAGATTCGATATATCGCGTTCAATTCCGACCGGCGAGACGGAAACTCTCATTCCGCCAGGAAGCGTATGCAGCAATTGCCTCAAGGACATTATGTCCTTCCACAGAATTTGGAGTTCGTCGGCAACCTGCTGGCACCGCTCTACTCCTCCAGCAACGACGTCGCTTCCCTGCTTTTCGCAGCTTTCGCACTGATCCAAAATGAGGGACTGCCTCGCGTGAGCTTTCCGCACTCTCGACAAACCTCTTTCCAGGGATTTCAACCGCTCCGAGAGAAGTTGAGCCGAATCCAGCTCCTCGCCTATTTGACTCTCGATTCTCCGCGCCAGTGAGAGCAGCACACTGACTCTCTCGCTTTCCGCAGCTGGGAGCATTCCCAAACGGCCCAACTCGTCCTGAATCAGACTGACTCTCTCGAAGAGCACTGATAAACGTTCTACGTACAACTCTAACTCTTCTTCGGTCTTCAGAACTCCGTGGAAACCGTCGATTGTGGTTCTCAACTCGTTCAACTCCTTCTCGAGCAGACGGAGCTTCTCGTCGACCGGCGTGTCCTCTGAGGATATTGTGTCGGCTATGGATTTTTGGATTGCGTGGATCTGATTGGCGATTGAGAACCACCGGTTCTGGAGGTCACCTTGGAACTGCCGCTGGATCATCTCGTCGGAGAGGGGAATTATTCGAAGGGCCTGTTCGAAACACGTGTTCGCCTCGTTTCGCATGTTGTTGTGGACTTCGTATTGTGCTTTCAATTCCTGTGGATTTGGGGAAGGTTAGGTCATCATTACTCAAATTAATTCAATAAATGCATTTTAATAAGTTTTTCTGAGGAAATTTTCTCATCGAAGTTGTTTCAGTGAAAATTTTCGACACATAGAATCAAAAATAACGTTTCATTTGAACAGCTCTTAAAATTCTATTTTCACTGCACACATGTACCGCTGATCTTCAGAAAAAAGAGTGAAAAAAACATTCAACATACCCAGAATTGACGCATTTGGCCTTCCCAATGATTCTGAACAGAACCCAGTTCACGTTCCGCCCTCGCCATCCAATTTTCAAGTCTATTAGTTAATAATTCTCGAGTGCACCAGCTCTCTTTGAAGGCCAAAAGATATCTCAATGAAGTGTCGACATTGTCCTGAAGTCTCGTGATAACTTCGAGTGCTTCAGTATAACGATCGTCTGGGTCTTCGATGATGATCAATTCTTCAAGTCCATTAGCGATATTCAGAAGTTGGATCAAACGCGCTTGATGCGCTGCGATATCCGACGAGAGTGTCTGAAAGATGAAATGTTTCGCGCGTTGTAGAATAACCCAGTCACCTAAATAAACAGAAAAGGAAGCGGGAAGTTACCTGATAAAGAGAGATGTACTGATCGTAATCGGAGGAAGTAACCGTGCTCAAGTCCGGTACTCTCTGATGAGCAACCTGGAGCCAGCCCTGTTCCTCTTTCACTCCATGTTCCAGCATCATCCATCGTGAAGCCGCCAGCGACATTTGTTGCGCTTTTGACGCAGCTCTATCCAACAAAGTATTAGCACGACTGTGCAGCTCTTCATGCAATTCAGAGTGCTTCGTTCTCGTTTCGGGATCCAAATTGTCCTCGAGAGACTCCAGAATCGCCCGACAATGATTCAAATTGACGAAAAATTTCCTGTGCTTCTGCATTTCTTCCTGAAGATGCTCCAAACTAACCACTGAAATCGGGTTCGCCAAGAGATCTTCAGCAATGTCCGTGATTTGAGCGAATTCCTGAAGTGTCTGCTCATACTCATCCGCAAGCGATAGCAGCTGTATGAACCGATCTCTCTCAACATTAATATTGTATTCGATATCCTGAACGGTGTCATGAGCAGCGAAAGTTTCCTCAGGTATGATTTTTCCAGGGTAATCCCTCAATAATTTATTAGCCGCCGCAAGAAGACTGCTCGTCTTCCGCATGTGACTGCGATTCACATTCTCAAGTTTATCCAACTCGTGGATCTTCCAAATCGTTGTTGCTTCACATTGAATGATATTATCAAACTCTTCCTGGTGTTCCTGAATAAGTTTGCATATGGTATCAACCCCATTCAAAAATTCCTCCCATCTCGTAAGTTCATCCGTCGCGTAATTCTCTTCGTCCGCCGTTATGTCTTCAATTGCCTTCACCTGATTACCCAGAGCTTCAACGCACTGACGAAGACTCTCACGTTCTTCCTCGGGATACTCTGGCTCTACTCTCTTCAGAACGTCATTCAGCTTTTTGAGGGAGTCATCTACAAAGCCAATTTCGTTCTTCAGGTTCGTTAGTACTCGAGTATCTTCGTGAGTTGGTCCAGTCGGTGCTTCTCTTCCGGAGAAGACGCGATACTCAATCGTTTCTAACCACGTCGACATGATTTCGATTATCGTCACGATGGTCTCCTCCACCACAACAATATTCCGTTCCTCAACAGCATTCTTCAGTTGAGATAATTGATTCTGAATGTCGGATACACGGTCGTCGGCAGATACCTGACCTGCATCTCCCAGAGTGGCGATATGAAGAATATTCGAGAGTAAACTTGTTTGCTTTGCGTTTTGAAGATTCTTCAATCTGTCTGACATGATTTTCGTTATTTCCATCCTCTGTGCTATTTGTTGGGGCCGAGAGGCGAGAGTTTCTGGAGTTGGTGTTCTCTGGGGTGTCTGGATGCTGAGAAGTCTGTCTTCCCATGATTTAGAAGTGGTGTATTGCTGCGGTCTTAAGTTTTCCTTCGCTAGGACGGATTCCATGGGCGAAAGAAGTTCCTCCGATGTGTCCATAGGCTCCGGTGCTGTTTCGACAGTGATTGCACCTGGTAATCTTGTTTCATGAATCTGCAGGGACACCTCAACACTGTCACCTCGAGGACTTTTTCCCTTCAGTACTTCTCGAATTCTCAGGCCCTCTTTCGATTCGACACCTTTTAATTCCACGTTGAGAGCCATTTCGCTACTCTTCTCATCTTGCTTCTGGTATTGCTCAAATTTAGTTACGGTCAGGTCTGAATGGATTTTTCCAACTGCAGCGTAATCTTCCTCATCATCGGAATCACGCTGGCCTTTTCTAGCTACGTCCGAGTATGATAGTTTCATTGCAGCGCTTTTAGATGCAGTTGGCTGCCCGAAAATCGATTCTAAACCTCTATCTTCGTCTCTCTGGGGCTCCTCCTCTTTAGTTTTAGTTCTCTTCTTCTTCTTCTTCGAACGTTTACGAATTTTCTCGTCTCCATCGATCGATGTGAATTCACTTTGTTCATCGGGAATCGTGCTATCGTGAGTAATATCAGTAGATTCACTTGGATAAGTAGAGGAATCAGGTGTCACGCTGCCAGACAATTCGATAGTAGCTTGCACGTGAATTTCTAGGGATGCATCGGATATCGATTCTTTCTCAGATAGAACCGGAGTCGTCGATTTTTTTATTGGTCTCTCTTTTTTCAACATTTCTGACTCTTCTTTTTTCGGTTCAACAATTATTTCTTCCTTAGGAACAATTACGGGAGTGATATCTGCTTCAATTGGAGTAGATTCAACAGGTGCGGGTGATGTTGACCTTTCCACAGTTTCGTCTTTTATTTGTGGCATTGTAGAGGCCTCGGTACATTCTACCGTAGCTTGTTGTGAAACTGAAGTATACAAAGTTGGTGAGCGTTCTTCAGTATCTTCCTCGGTTTTCCCGGCCGGTTTCTCAGGTTCTGATATCTGTGAACTTATATCTGAAGTTTCCGGTAGAATTTGAATACTCTCCTCCTTTGTAGGCACTAACTCGCCCACCTCAATTTGTACGAATGAATCCAATGTTTCTTTGGGCTCTGGGCTTATTGTTTGTACCTCCTCTTCTGCTGTAATTACTTTAGTTTCAAGGCTCGTTTGTGCACTCAAACTAATCGCTTCAAGCGATTGTACCTCTGGCTCTGGACTCGTTTGCATTACTGACTCAACCGTTGGTTCTGGGCTCTTAGTTTGAACTTCGATTTCTTTAGAGATGCGGGGAGTTTCTTCTGGACTAGTTTGCGTTTCCATGGTTGCAACAACAACTGGTTCGATCAAATTTACAGGTGCCTCTGGGCTCACGGTCACAGTCGATTCGGGGGTTGGAGGTTTGCTTGTTTGGACGTCCACTTCAATCGTTTCTATGAGTTCTGGTGTAATCGTTTGCATGCCAGTTTCTTCCGTTATGATACGAATTTTTTCTTCTTCAATTGGTGGAGTAGTTTGTTGTTCAGCATCCAGTAGTTCTTCGGTTACCCTCAGTGTTTGAGTCTCCATTCCTACGGTAGGTGTTGCCTCAATCGGAGATGTTTGGACACCCGAAGTGTCGACGTCAACTGCAGCTTGAATGTCGACCTCTTCGGTTTCTTTTATTTGTGTAACTGATGGTTGCAGTTGATCCATCATTATTGGACTGGTCTGAACACTTCCCTCTTCCTTCAGCGTTTGCTCAGGTGTCACAGTTTGCATTGAATAGTCTTCTCTATCAGGCGACTTTGTCATTATCTCGATTGTCTGAATTCCAGAATCCAAAACGGGAGTTGGAGATGTCTGAATCTCGAGTTCTTCCTTTTGGATCACAGCTTCCTCGAATTTCATTGCAGCTTTTGGTGAAGTCGGGGCGGTTTTTGTTTGCACGTTTTCCTCAGGTTCTACAGAACCCGCCGATACATCTCTAGTCTCCAATATCGTCTGCGTGTCAACCTCAACTGTTTCCTTTTCAGGTTCTTCATACAACTCCTCTTCTCTCCTTTCAACATCTTTTCCCTTCGGACTCTCAGGAATATCATGACCGTTATGTTCATTTTTTCGCTTCTCCTTCTTCTTCTTCTTCTTCTTTTGCCTCTTAGATGTTCCATCGTCATGAGTTAATGACGCTTCATCAACAGTTGTTGCATCTTCTGGCTCATAATCATCATCACATGGTTCCTTGTTGCTGGATAAAGTCAAAGATGTTTCCGTTAATTCCAATACATCAGGTTGTGGCTGCTCACTGGGTTGTGCTGGTGATTCAGAAAGTGGGAGATTTATATCTGTTGACTCTGCTATTGTCGTCGCCATAGAACCGTCAGATTCCCCGGGGACTTTGTCCTCTGGGGAATCGGAATGATCGATGCCTTTACGTTTTTTCTTTTTTCTACTCTTCCTAGTTACGGTTGTTTCCGTGTCACTTCTTTCCGAATGCTCGACAGAAGCCTCTTTCGGTGGAATTTCATATACTGTCTCGATTTCGGGGAGTTTCATGTCTACATGTTCTTTAGTAATTCGATAAGTATCGTGTTGCGAATGCTCTGATTCAGTTTTAACGGACACTAGCGCCTCGGGCTCTTCTTCCTCTTGCTTAACTGATAAAGAAATTTCAACTTTTTCCACTATGGATTTTTGCCTTTGTTTTGATACATCACAACTGTCGTCAGGTTTATTAGGTCTAGTCAATAATCCGCGGGGTATTTCAGATTCTCTTTCCTCCACAGGTAACTCAATATCAATATCTTCTTTAACAGCTTGATAAGCATCGTCAGTTGGTGGTATGAATTCTTCGCGTCCTTGCACGACTCCTGACTTATCATCTCCTATCGATAGTGGCTTATCATCATCAGATTCTGGGACAATTAAACTGATCATTTCATTGCTTTCTACGGTGATTATATGGTCAGAGTGCTGTACTAAATCTACCGTGCCTTTCTCTACTTCGATAGCAGGTGTTTCGATCTTTACTCGTGCATCGTCTGACTTACACGTAGTCCCAGATTGTGACTCCACTTCGGGTTCATCTATCTCAGGTTTCTCGCCTTCCTTTGGTGATTCGGTTGGGGACTGGAAAATATGAGATCGTTCAGCATCAATCAGTGCTTGACATGAGGATGCAAGTGGTGGGGATGCAATTACCTCGAGCATTTCTGGGTTTTTAACAATGATTTTTGATTCTTCTTCAACTTCGACCTTTTCTTCCGTTGGTTCTTCAGTGTATTCTTCTACTTCTTCCTTCGGTAATACAACTTCGACTATCTCTGCTCCGGTTCCTGTTTCAGAAGGTCCTTGAATTTTGTCCGTGACTGGCTCTTCCTCGTACACTTCTTTCTGCACTGATTCCGATTTCTGAACTTCCGTCACAGACGCGGAAATTTCTTCGACTTTTTCCGCTTCTTCGGTTTCTCTTTTCGGTAATTCTGTAGAGAACGGTCCAAAGTATGGACCCTGAAGTGGACTCCCCGGTACTTTACTCGTCGGTTCCTTCGGCCATGTTCTCTGTTCGTCCTGTTTCATCACGTTGATACTTATATGCGGAATATCTTGTTCATCGATCTCTACTTCCTCCGGCTCCTCTATAATTTCCTCCGAAGTTGTCTCTTTACCATCGATTATGGTAACTTTCCGGATGATTCTACGTGTCTTTTTGATAACTCTCCTCGTTACTTGCTGAACCACAGCGTGAACCGTCGATGTCTGGCTCTGATAATCTCCCTCATCAGTCATAGCGTGATCAATAACCAGAGATTCTGGTGCTATGTCTTGAGCTTCGCCTCGTACAATCGTATGCGTATATTGAGGTTCTGATTCGAATTCCTCAACATGCGTATCTGCATCAGTACCACTTGTTACCTTCCCACCGTACGTTTGTTTCGTCGACATTTCTACGGTACCGTCCGGTCTCGTTCGACTCAGTGTTATTTGCTGACCGCGCATCGTCGCTTCTGAGAATGCCACAGTTGGTGGAGCGTCCCCAACAGAAGTTGTTACCTGGCTGATATGGTGTTGAATAGTTTGACCAGTAACGAGTGTTCTGCGTAATTTCCGGACGATAATCCTTTTCGTTCCATCGGCATCGACAACAACCTCGGTTGTGACGTCATCAGGCTCCACAAGAACTGTTTCAAAAGTTTGTGGCGCTGCATGCTGAATATTCAACTCCGATGTAGCACTCTGCTGCAATTTAGCGTCTTGATACTTCATATCGACGACGATGTTATCTATTTTAGGTTCTTGGATCGATTGTTCAGTTGAAGGAATATTTTTTGTTGCAATCTCCAAAACATCGTGGGTATCATCTGCTGTCTTTCGGACTTTGATACTCTCTTGCGTGAATGTCGATTCTGTGGAGGTTTGTGCAGGTACTGATTGTGCTTTTGACGGCAGATCTACATCCACAATTTGGGATGTTGACGTTTGTTTAGTTAACTGAGCTGGCTTTTGATCCGCCAAGCTTTGGCCAGTTTGTAAAGAGACATCGGCACAGGATAATGAATCTTCAACTGAATGAATAGATGATGCCTGATCAATAGTGACGTCATCGGCGTCAGTCATGTTTTCTTCGAGTTCCTGGAAAAATTAAGGATTTTAGGGAGAGGTTTTTTATCGTTTTGGTTGTTCTGATTCAAGGCTTGGGTGCAGAATGATGAGATTATTGTGATATTGGTGAATGTCCAAAGCATTTTAGGCTCCTTGTTAATAATTAATTACGCATTGTTTGTAAAGTGAAGATGATCAATTGTGAAGTTTATTATAACAAAATGTGATGATGAATGATAATGGATACAATTATTAACTACGAAATAATCTATGAATAAAAATTTAGGGGATTAACGAATTTTTTTTTAATAGTAAACAGAATTAAACAGAGTACAGTAATATGTAAACATTCCTCAAGTTACATGCATTTTCTATATTATATATCTAATATCAGCTTACGCTAAACAACTACATTTAAATAAATGTGAAGTTTAACTAATGAAAGAAAGAGGTGAAATCCCATAACCAAAATTACATGTAATACTAAAGAAAGAAGATTGCCGAAAATTAACCCTTCTGTGGTCGCCTCATGAGGGATTCCCCGTTTTTTCTAATTAAGTCACAATAATTGCCAACATACAGAAAATAAATTCTTTACAATTTATATAGTCTTCAAATGAATCATACTGAACGTATTCATTATGATAACATAATACTGCGATCAATATTTCTTCGAATATTCTGGAAATGAGCGATTATAACATGAAAAGTTTTACATTGATTCAAATATATCTTTTCCCAATTTTTGAAGGATTCAGCTATTCAAAAAATTATGTCTCCCATCGTTTCTCATTCGTGTTCCTTTCAGTTTTTTAAGTTGAACCTTTTTTGTATTTTTTCAGAATTAAATTTCAAAATACAATAAACAATTTAAAAATAGATGAAATTATGAAATATTTCATTTGACTTATTCTTCACTTTTCAAAATACGCGCCTTCAACTTCGAAACTCAATTGGAGACTCGGCAACGTCGCGTAGCGATATACATATTTCGTAAGTAGACGCGACTACAGAAGGGTTAAAAACCAAAGAAAAAATAATAATTATAGAAGAGTATGTGTTCATGATTAGCGTAGACGTTACAGTGATAAATAACAAGAATGTACACCATTTACCATAAGTAACAATGAAAAAGAATAAAGTCCAGATGATATAAAGCAGAGTATATTGAAAATTATAATAAAATTCCGTTCATCACGCAGTAATAATTATTGCAGGACAAAGGAATAAAATAATAATTAACGGTAACGAAAGAGAGCAACTCTACAAAACATTCTTGCACCAGCAAGATGCTAGAAAGTTTTTTGTCTTTTATCATCCCCTTTTATTTTGTAAAGAAAAATAATTGTTATATCTAAGCATGTCCCATAACCGAAGTGCGATGAGTAATGAACAGTGCGCAAGCTCCATTGATCTTGTAAGCCTCGAGTACCTGCTGCTTTTCCCTGATTCGCGATGTCATTTCTATGAGTGCTTCCCTCAGTGCTTTTGCCAGTGTGTTGATTTCTGGTAGACTTTCTAATTTCGTAACACGTTCCGCCTTATCCTGCAACTCAATCTCCAGTGTCTGTAAGGTGAAGCAAAAATTAATTGCATGTACAACTCGTCACTACAGTAGACTTTCAAATCAGATCTCCGTCTGTTCAAAACCGCTCGTTGCAGTTCCGTTCATTAATGGCGGAAAAGTTAATTGGATCAAAAAATTATTTGTTTTTCTATTTTTTGTTAACTATAAAATTATTCGTCCAAATTTAAGATAGGCGGGGGTTCTAGTCTTCAGAATCGATAGTAGACGTGTACATTCAAAATACGACGCGTTCAACCTCATTCTGATTGGCCCACAGAAGAGTCAAAGTGGGGAACCAGCGCGGAACTTGAATGGGAGAATCCTGGGATCTTTAACGAGAAAGGAACTTTATTTGAGAGTCTACTGTATTTCCGTACAACTCGCGAACCTTGTATGATTCCGTAGTGTGTTGTTGATTGAACGACATGATCAAGGCCCTCAGCCAAACATCAGTTTCATCCAAAAATTTCTTGTACTCCGAAACTTCTCGTTCCCGCTCTTTCTGCATTTCTTCGGCTCTCACTAATGTTACTTTTCCCTGTTCAACTTGTGATAATAGAGCAACGATTCTCGTTCGAATTCCAGCTAAGGATGTCGCAAGTTCCTGAGTATCGGCACTAGCATGAATTTTGTTGAGTTCTTCCTGAAGTTTCGTTCCCTCTTGATCATGAGTTTGAAGACTTTCTTGAATCATCTGCAATCGCATGATGAGTTGAGAATTCATGTATTTAAAATCGCTTTGAAAATAGCTCACCGTTAATGAAGACAGCATTTCTTGCAGAGTATCCCTCGGCAAATCACCGAGAGATTCCTCTAGCCTATTAACTGCTCTCCTAAGATCGCTAATATCACCTTCCAAAGATTTCTGCAATGGAGAACAGAATATTAAAATTTGACAACAGCTTAATTCAACGATTAATGAAATTCCACGTGCACATATTTGCGAAATAAAAACAAAATTCCTGTACAAGTCCAGGCGACGGATTAATTGCTATATGGATTAGGCTCGAGGCAACAAATTCTCACCAACAAAACCTGTGAAAAACACAAAATAATGTCAAGGTATTAAATGAACGATAATGATATGATGACCTATCAGCGTCCAATGAGTCTTTATTCGCGTCTTCCGGATTCATTTCATTTATATTCTTAAGATATTACGAGAAATGTTAGATATGACATATGGACGCGGATACGTCTTTGATGAGGGTCGGATTTCATGGATGTGTTAATGAATTCAATCATGCGGACGTTGTTTAATCGAACACCTAATAATTCCGAGCAGTACAAAGGCCGACGACAGAACAAATGGCGTGTGAAGGTGAGAGAAGTATTATAATGAGAAAAAAAGATGAAGACACAAAACAAATGGTAGATAAACGCTTTGAAACTCAAAAATAAGGAGAAAAAGAAAATCAAAAATTGGCAAAATCGATATAATGCAACAAGACCGAGCACTAGCAGCGGAGCTGTCGCACCTTAAACCCAAGGATCCCATTAGTGTCGTTGCTCATCTTTGTCTCATTTTCCATCTGACTGTTGGCTGTATCCTCCGCCTTTTCTCGGGTTTCTATACCTAAATACTCTGTGGATGGTGGACAGGAATTTTCGGGATAAAGTTCCAAGGATTCAGATAATAGTGTGACAGAAGCAGTGTAGAAAGATGCAGAATTATGATTATTTTGATTTTTACGAGAGGGAATGTCAATTTGGTTCTGTTCATTACGTGGATCCACTCGCGTATTGTCTGTTTCGAGAGATAAATATGTGCTATAATCGTTCCAGCTACACATGCCACCGGGTAGATCCGCGACAAGACGCTCGGTAAATGGTAGAGATGAATTATTAACCCGATTGTTAGTTGTATCTTTAGATCCACCACCATTACCCGAATCACCGTGTGAATCATCGTTATTATCATCGCGTTTATTTATTACTACTGGTTCAGAAACCTTTTGCTTTGACTTTGATGATAGTTGCTCGAAGAAGTTACGTTCTGCCTCGTGATATGTGTGTTTATTGGACCAAAATTGATCCATGGAGAGAAGCTTCGCAAGAGTTGTTGTCGATGATTCTTTGGCGTTTTCTTCTATTGGTTCTTCTATTTCTTCAGGTCTTTCGATTTCTGGAGTATGACTAACAACTACAATGTCATCTTCATCAATGTAAAATTGGACTTTGGCTGATGAAGATTCACAAATTTCGACGGGAGAAAGTTCCGATTGTGATTGAAGATCTGAGGATGCTTTGGCCTTTGGTAGAGGTCTTTGTCCTGATGGTGCCATTTGTTGCGGCTCCATTGGAGGAATTATCACCATATCTTGAAGTAGTGAGCATTCTTGGGAAGAATCTGTGGGAGATTCGGGATCACGATCGATGAGACAAAACCCATCGGTTTTTATGTCTTCAGGAGTTGATGGCTGCATTGGTTCCGATTCCTTCGATTCGATATTTTCAGAAGTTCGTTCGTTTGCATCATTGAGAATTGGAAAACTGGTTCCTCCTTTCTGACATTCTATGAGGATTTTCATCGACTTAACTGCTAGTTTTTCATCAGTCTCAGGTTTATCCATCGGTTTTTCGATCTTGGATTCAATGGGCTTAGCAGATATGTCCTCGATATTCGGAAGTTGTTTATCTATCTTTTTCGCTTCATCGGAGTCAGTTTCAGTTTTTTCTTCCGCTTCGATTAAGTCAAGTTCATCAACGGTTTGTTGGTGTATTTGACTTTCGCTGGATATCTTTCTTGGAGGAATAATGGGGATAGCGTCCGGTTTTACTGGAGTAAATGTTGTGGAACCATCTTGTATTTCAGTGGTCTGTTTCTTCTTTGCTTTATCTTTTTTAGATTTATTCTTCGTAGTTTGATTTGCATTACTGGCTTTCTGATCATCTGGCTTAGCTGGTGTCTCTGACTTATCTAATTTTGCATCCTTCTTAGGTTCTTCGGAAACCTTCTCTACAGGAAGAGATGGAGTCGGAAGACTAGAATCAACATTTTTAGATTTCCCAGACTTTTTATCTTTCTTCTTCTTCGCTTCAGAACTGCCATCTACTTTTTCTTGATTCGGCTCTGTTTTCAATTCGAGTTCTGATGGTTCTTGAGTTTGCGGGATAGGTTCAACAGCTTGCTCCTGGCAGTCGATTGCTTCCGGTTTAACTTCAGGTTTTAATTTCTTTCCTTTTTTATTCTTCGATTTCGTAGTACTTTGTGGAACTGTCACCTCTTGCTGTACTTCCGATGGGATATTTGCATCCGATTTTGTGGCAGACGATTTCTCCAATTTAATGGTGGTAGCTGTTGATGTCTCAAGGGGTTTGGCCTCTACGGTTGCAGGTTTATTTCCTTTGCCTTTCTTGTTTTTATCTTTGTTCTCGGACGGTTGGATTACATCCACTTGTTTTGGAACTTCAGACGGTTTCTTTATTTCGTCTTTATGTCCAATGACGTGGAGTCTCTCTTCCGTTTCTTTCTCTGCTCCTTCCAAACTGTTCTTTCCAACTTTAACCTGGACTGAACTTTCTGGAACCTTATCTTGAGCCTGTTTCGAAGCCGTTCCTTTAGACTTTTTGTTTTTATTTTTCCTATCATCTTTTTTGATAGTTCCCGTATTTTTAGGTTTCTCGTCGGCGGTCTTCTTATTGTCCGCCTCATCAGTCACACCGAATCCTTCACCTTTTGATAATTCAGATTGACCGTCAGATTTGAAATTGGTCATTTTAGATTTTTCCGTAGAATCTTGACTCTTAGGATTGGCTTGAGTTGCCGATAAATCTTCTCGTCTAGCACTTCTAGAACGGGACCTTGACCTACGCGAACGTAATTCTCGACGATTAACGAATTCCATGAATCCTTGCTCGTCAACTGTCACTACATTCTCTATTGGTTCAGGCTCAATTACTTCTTCAACCACAATCTTAACGTGTGGGCTCGATTCTGCGACTGCTGGTTTGTTTTCAGTTATAGGATTTTCATCGGTGCTTTCTGGAGCATCGATCTGATTCTTTGCGACGACCGAAGCCCAAGAACTACTGCTATGATCATCATGAATGTTGAGAGAGTCTTGAGGAGATTGTTCTATCTGATCGTTAACACAAAGTGGCAACTGACTTTCACCAACCGGAAGAGGAATTTTTTGCTCGTCAATGACAGGAGCTTCTTCGCTCGATTGAATCTTGCCTTCTGTAGCCTCGTGAGGTTTCTCAGCACGAACCGCCTTGGGTTTCAAGATAACTATGTCATCTAGCTTTTGTTCTTCCACTGATTGAGGGGAAGAACTATGAGACTTAGCAACGACCTCAGCGAAAGATTTATCCCACATATGTGAATTTTCCTGTTCTGATGGGGTAGGACT
>JABSMS010062316.1:0-21598 GCA_018902275.1 Aleiodes sp. PSUC_FEM 10030003
AATATCTCCGGTTCTATTGGTCGTAGCGCAAAAACTCAAAAACCAGCTGAAAGGTGAGCTCATTTCCCATCGATTTACGTAGTTCAAAATTTTTTTTATTGATTTTTCAATTTTTTATAGGTCATTTTGTGAAAATCGGTTTTTGCTCTATATCTACTTGAAAAATCGATTTAAAAAAATTTTGAACTACGTAAATCGATGGGAAATTAGCTCACCTTTCAGCTAGTCCTTGAGTTTTTACGGTATGACCAATAGAACCTGAGATATTCCCAAAAAAGTGATTTTTTTAGATTTTGGAAAGGGGGACCCCTTCAAATCCTGACCAGAAAACTCGAATTTTCTAAAATATCAAAAAAATTAATTTTTACACATGTATTCCACTTGGAATTTCCTCAGCTTTCCGATGGAACTATCAAAATAAACCTATCTTTGATATTTCCCTTGATTTCCTGCGATTTTCATAATATATAACATCAAAACTAGGGTGTGTCCATTTTACCCCACCTTCCCCTACTAATATTTTCATAATACAAAGGGCCAATAAATACTAAAGATAATTAGGACGTCGATATTACTCTTATTTCAAGAAAATTCATAAATATTACTCAACAATGGATTCGAAAATTCGAAGCTCACTGAGCTTTCTGTCTTCACAACTTTACTATTTCTTCTAATGTTTTTCGATCTTCGAAAGATAAACGTTGCATGACAGCACTCTAATTAACATTTCTCCCTAACCGTGCACTACAATCCATTTTTTTTGTACTGCACATTTAAAATATTCTTCCTATCAATAATGTTTTATTCATGAATGACCTCTCCGATTTTTGCATAAATCTGACATTTTCGGCAAACTCACGGCGTCTCAAGCGTTCTCATAAATCATACGGCAAGAATTGATGAGAAGATTCAGAAAACGTTGAAAAATTATGATAAAAGAGGAACTAAAAAATATGGCATAGTCTTTAAAAGAGAGCTTCAATATAATACCCTCGACACTGATTAAATTTGAATATCATAATGAAATTCAGGGACCCTTGAAGTTTTCACGTAATTATTAATATCGCGGAGAGAAAGTTTGAAAGGTTAATATCCTCCAGACTAATTGGGGCAGATTAATTAATAGAATATAATTAAAAAGAATACCTTCAATTTCTTCATGATTTCCTTCACTTTTCTTATTGCGTTTGTGAATTGATGAATTTGCATTTTATGGAGAATTACGAGTATGCAATCACCGTTGGAATGGAAATGGTCAATTTAACGTGAACTCCCGTATTTTCGGAATTATCCATACTAATTCTACTTCTGTATGACGCACAATATCTTGCGCATTCTCTGCATTGGAATTTCGCTAGAATGCATCTGTCGGAATTAATTTTCATTGTTGCCTGATATCACGAAAACTTTTAAACAATGTTTCCTAATTTTTATTAAATGTTTTTTCGTTTTGATGACGAAATAACAAATATCGCATTTCTTAATGTGTGATTGAAATTGTTTACTTTGTTTTGTAATGTTATTAGACAAACGTAAGAATTATGACGCTTGCGCCATACACTTAACAAGACAAAACAACTATGTGTCACGCCCGGACATTAAAAACTGATAAACTCTTCATCCAATTAGCGGATTTTTTAACATACACGCCTTCAGCCAATAATTTTAATTGACTGTTTTTCAAATGATTTCAATAACAATTTTTTTTTATTACGAAATGTGTAAATAGTAAACTTTTCGCTCGTTCAAAGGTTCGTCACTGACATTTTTTATTGTTTTGTTGTGTCTGCATAGAGTGGGGTTAGTGATAAAAGGGCCTATTTTCTTATTGCATATCGTTGCCCTAGAATCAAAAAGGCGTAAATGCCATTCTTTTTAAATCTACAAAAATTGAATCTACATTAATTTTTTTATAAGAATACTAACTTACGCCCTTTTATGATTCAACAAGAAAAATGGCACTTACGCCCTTTTGATTCTAGGGTGACGATATGATTTTCAAAGAAGTATGCCACATTCGATGTTTGAACTCTCGAAATTTGTGACAAAGGTCAATAGAGAGTTAAGAGAAATGAAGAAAAAAACACGTTTGCTCAATTTCTAGTCGATTATTATATTATTATTATTTCCTACGTGAATATTTTTTTTCTACTTATGAAAATAGGAATTGGGGACGTCTCGAATTTCTTGAAATATTTTTATTCCATTTAATAATAAAATTTTAGACAATGTAGTATTAAGAAGCAAAATTCGTAATGGAATCGTGAAATATTCTAAGATGATTATTCTAAGTTGTGGTCAGTTTATGAAGCTTGCTGCAAATTTTCTTTATTTTTTATCTCTCAGATTGAGAACTTGAATAATAAATCATAAAATTATGAAAATTATAGGAAAACCAGAATAGATAAACAATGATTTTGAAGAACGAAAAAAAATAATCATTTCACGCATTCATAGGTTTTGGAGAAAAAAAATGGTTCCTCTTTCGAGGCCCTTTTGCCACCAAGCCAGCGCATATCATTCTATGTTTACAAATTTTTAGAATAACATAAACAGTCTTAGTAATTATGACATTCTCAATTGATAAATGAACTCTGTACCTAATTTAATTGATGTTTTCCATCCAATTATAATGAAATGATTTACCAACTGAGAGCGGATCAAAGTCTGTAATTTTGATAAAAGTCGCACGAAATTGACAAATCATTAGTATTCAATGAAAGATGTAAAAAATATGCATAATTAACCCGTGACGTTTCCCAATGAGGAGCAAATGCTTATCAAATACCAGGGATTATTTAAGCATCGGTACTAACCAACGTCTGCATAGTTCAGTTCCTTTCGTCGCTCGTGAATCTCGTGAACACAGTTCCCTCCGGTCCATATTCAAATTTACGAGACTCAATTCAACGAGATTTCAATTGAACTTTAAAATTCCAATCATGAAGACGGAAATTGCAGTGAGTATTTCAATTAACATACTTTCGTGTTAGAAATTAAGTTTTCCCTTATTCAAATTTAATTAAAACTAACGAAATATTATTATTGAAAGGATGTGGTCGCATTTATAACTGGTGGTGCATCAGGAATCGGTAAGGCAGTTGCTGAAATGATTGTTGCTGATGGTGGATGTGTCGCATTGATCGATATTGATGATAAAACTGGTAAAGCAGTCGCTAAAGAAATGGGACCACGCACAATTTATCTTCACGCTGATGTGAGTATTCAGAAACGACGAACTTTTCGAGTGATCATAGAACTTATAGATTTTGTTAATTCGATCGATTTCATTGAAACGAATAGAAGAATTGCGGTGGAAAATGCTACGATACGATTGATTTTGGTTTAATAGTTTCCAAGATAATGCGGAGACGTTTAGATGTTAAAAAAAAAATTAAATTTCATTTACTAAATCCCTCGATTTTTCTCTCAGTTTCAAAACGGATTGTATTATAATATTATTCACTAGCAAGAATTTTCCGTTCTTTTCCATGGAATATCCAAAATCCCAACAATCCATCGACTTCATCATCGCTCGAACGAAGCAACTCCTCTTCATCCTCTAATTATTGTTCAATGTAAATTGATCCAACAGGTTTTGTCCGAGGATGAGATTCGCAGAGCTCTTCAAGCAACAAAATCGAAGTTCGGCAAAATAAACGTACTAATTAATTCAGCTGCTATACTTGGCGGTGAACACTTCTACGATTATGCAACAAACACACCGCATCCATTGCAATCCTGTCGTGAAATAATGGAAGTCAATACAATTGGTGTTTTCAATGTTATGAGATTGGCAACATCAGTAATGCTTGAAGCACCGGCTGACGAGGACGAACAGAGAGGAATTATAATAAATCTCAGTAGTATTGCTGGTTATGGTGTTACAGATCGTATCGTTTATGGTGCATCTAAGGCCGCTGTCAATGCAATGACGGAGCCAGTTGCAAGATGGTTAGCTCCCGTGGGCATTCGTTGCGTTGGCATTGCACCTGGAGTTGTTGATACACCCATGATAGGTAATCAAATAATTTTCTCTATTTTTTCGAAGCTTTTAATTTTAGTATTGGAAGTAGAACGATGCAAATTGAATGATATCAGTGGAGAAGATATTGATCGAAATTGCAGGCTACTATCCTGGTACTTAACTCGGAAAAATTCAACTTGATAACTCTAATTTTAGTAGTTTGTTATTGATGGGTATTTAGTTGGAAATTATTGGAGGTTGAGGGGATATATTTTGAATAATTTCTCCACCGGGATGAATAAATTCGATACAATGTTTCATGGAAATTATGAACATATATTCTTGTTGCGTCGTGGCGATTATCAGAATTTTTCTCTTCTGCATCCAAGTAAAACAGGATAACTAATTAAATGCTGGAGGAAAAAAATTGAGAAGTTGACATCAAATCAAAGTCGCTTGGCAACGTTTTACGATTTCGTTGTTGAATTAAATTAATTAAACGTATTAATTAATTTTGAATAAAATAATTTCAGCCTGCTGGACGAAAGAGGTGAAGACAAAGATGATAAACGGTGGAATGACACCAAAGAGAATTGGACATCCGCATGAGATTGCTCACATAATAAAATGCGTCATAGAAAATCATTACATCAACGCTGAAAATATACGCATTGACACTGGATTCCGATCGAACAATTCATGTGTACCATTATCGCCAAGAGTTGCTGCATAAATCTTTGAAAATTTTATAATCACTATCGCCTGGAGAACACAATGCATGGAAATTTGAATGATTTATTGCTATCTGTCTATTATTGAAGAAAACAAAATGAAATAAAAATTCAATTTCTAATAAATCAGTCGCTGTTTCTGTCTCGTATAATGCAGATGGGCAATTATCTACAGCCCTCTGGTAATTCACAAGGTGACCCACCGGTCGTTGACAAGCCGGAGAATCTAGGGTTATATACCTTGGGACTTGTGCTCCCGTTACACAAACCCCATACCCGATAACTGTCTAGGATTATCCATCGGCCATTTTCCCCCCTTTCGGTCGAATTCACTGTGAAACGTTAGACGATAATTGACCATTGGAGAAAATACAATTATCCAATCAACTGGCTCGTACGTGCGTGTCAATTTTCTTCGGGATTTTTTTTAGTATTGAAAATATTCACTTGTGCATGTAATTTTAAAAATATTTCTATCATATCATCACGGAAGATATGATTATTCTAACGTCTCGTAGGTAATTGTTTCCGTCCGATTTTCAGCGCTTGCTTTTGTCGGATTTCGAATTTTTTTTTAGGTGAGATAGGGAAAGTAAATTCTTTCGAAATGCATTTTTCAATGAATAAGAGGAAAGCAATTAAATAATTATTGAATTTATTTCAATTAACTCATTTTCTACAATTTCTCTTCAACCATTTTTTATTTCCGAATGAAAAGAATGTTGAAGCTTCAATTTAATATTGATTCCATCAATTTTAATTCATTGGAAATTATTAAATTTTGCTTGAGATGCTAAAGGAAGAACGAGTTTTACCATTATTGGTTGATTATTTTTGAAATATTTCGGAAACAATGAAGTTTAGAAGAATTTATCGAGAGCGTTTCAGCAGTGCATCAATTTCTCTAGAAAAAAGTATCTTGCGATTTTCCCTTTAAAAAAATTGCAAACAAATTTTTCGGTAAAATATTTAAAAAAATTATTGAACCAAAATAGATTGCATTGATTGATTTTCTAGCAGAAATTTGCCGTTTCATTTGATGAGAGCAATAAAATGCAGGAAATGAATGAGCTTTGATGTCTTAAAAGAAAATTCAATTTAGTAACAAGAATTATTCTCTAATTTAACTAAAATATTCTACATCCCGTTTGAGAACAACAAGAAAAGAGTCATTTGATTCTAAATAGCCAAGTCTTTTCTTCATAAAAAAGCACTTAAATACGCGCGAAGGTCGTGAAAGTTTTAATGCCACCCACCATCACCCTAGTTTTCCGTTGTCACGTTGATGCTCAAGAGCCTTTTTTTGAATTGATAAAAGTAGAAAAGGATGCATTTAACGTGAATCGAGTCGAGTGACTGCAATGAGGGTACAATTAGGCCGAAGTTGGCCTCCAGTGGCCTTGGTTTTCCAACGTAGCTTGTTAATCCCTCTCCTCCCTCTCCGTTGTCAAGAGGGCACTTGCTCCGAGGACGTTTGAGGTCGTCAGTCAAGAGGAAATAAAAAAAGTTTAAAAAACTTTTTACTCTACATTTAATTGGCTTCCGAAGTATTTATTCAATTTCGTTTCATAATTCGTTGAACAATCCTCAGGTTTGTTTTTTTTGAATACAAGATCGCGGAAAAATCCGCACTTTGAGAATAATTTTTCTCTTCTCCATCATTCAACTCTTCCTTTATTTTTATTCATGAGGATTACACTCGAGAGATTATGTAAAAAGACAAATCACTAAATATTCAGCGAATACAAAGGTTACAAAGAAAATTTTACATTTGTTGTAAAGAGCCAAGGTCATTTTGTACCAGGAAAATCATCTACCAACTGGATTCACCACTTTTCAAAAGTTAGCTTCCCCTTTTTAATTTCCAACTTTTAAAGGAAAATACAGAGCCACTTGTCATTTGATATTATGACTGCCGCTAACGAACGAGTTGAGAGAATAAATTAGAAATAAAGCTCTCTGCGCATTTGTCTCCGTCATTGTGATGAATGTTGAGAGGAATAATCGATGAAAAAAGAATGACAATTGTTGGAATGGAGAGAAACACAATACGAATGTAGACAGAAGATTTTTATGGAGCATTGAAGGAGAAAGGACATTGTATTTGTTATGAGAGATGACTCAAATAATTTTACTGCTTCTATAAAGAATCTTTTACTCATTTTTTTACGTCGAGTTAGACCATCTGACTACATTGGAGCATTCCACATAATTACAATAACAGTACTCGTAATTTTTCGATGAAAATTAAAGAAACAGGAGGAAAAGAGTCATCGTTACATGAACCCTAATCGAATAAATCACGGGTCGAGTGGCGGCCAAGGTTAATTGGCTGAATGAGAAAGGGGCTGGGTGTTTTCTCAGCCTATTGGTCACGATGTTTTCAAATACGTAATTACTTAAAAAAATTCTCCGCCATTCGGTTTTATAATCAGATGATGATTTTTCACTTTTCACAAAACAAGACGCGGAAATATCGTGACATTGTTTTTTTTCTATGAGTAGCGTGTACTCTGGTTGTCACGAAGGATCAATTAAGTGAGAGCATTTAGTTGAGAAATAAGATAATAATGTGTTGCATAAGATTCTGAATGATTCGTGGTCATTGACATTGTCTCGTGTTTGTTTTGAGAATGAGAAAAATAAGATCATTAAACATCATTCATTTTCTGTCTTTTTTATTTTTGATTTTTAGAGTAAACACACGATTCTCTCTGGAATATTCAAGAATGAAAATGAAAATAAATAATGTAAAAGAGTCGTGTGGCTCTTAAACTTTTATAAATCATGATTCTCCGTTATTTTAAATTCTTTCCTGTCTATTTTTATCCACCTTTGACAGTATATATTCATACACGTACCATCCGTTGGAAACTATACTGGGTGGAATAGGCGGTAAAATACGGTGACCTCAGCACGTCCTTCTCTCTTTTATATTTTCACACAGCTAAAAATCCTGTTCAACTCCTTCTATATATTCAACGAAAAACTTCCCCGTCAATTTATCTACCATTCAAACATAAAATCGCAATTCAACTTTCTTGAAAAATAAATTATATATTTTCACTCAGTTCGAATAACATAATATCATTTACAATAAAAAACTTTATTTGATGGGCGAAGGAAAAAATAAGTGATAAAAAAGTTAAACGAGTAGGTGAATAAAAGTTTTCATGAAGAAAAAGACCACGAGCCCATAACGAATCTCGCCCCAGGGCAATTAGTTATAATTGCGAGCACGTAGGAAGTTGAGAGGATAGAAGTGGAGGGAGTAGAGAAGTTTGCTTTTAAAAAGCAACAGGGGAGGTGTTTGAACAAACTCCTAGTGGAGAATCGACGCGTAACGTAAAGAGGATCGTCAGAGCGTGTCCAGGACTGAGTGTCCAACTAGGAACACGTGATAATCAATTTCATTTACGAGACACTCTGCCCTTTTTTTACGGTGAGATGAGGATTTCAATCTGGTCATTAAATATTTTTTTTACCATTAAAAAGGAATCATGAATTCATTAGGATGGAAACAATTTGGTTTGAGGAATTGAAGTTGACGATTTTTTTTTTATTATTAAAAGTTGACGGTTTATTCCGAAAATATACCTCGAAAACTGTGAGGTTTAGGAAGATTTATCAGGGAAGGTTTTTTTAAGTCGTGAAGTTTCCTACTGGAAAGATTTCCTGGAGATTTTCTGTAGATCTACTAGTTCAAAGGGTATTTTTTGATACAGGTGAAGAAAGTGCTCTTTTATCCACGGGTATGAGTGAAAAAAGGGGTATATTTTCACTAATATCAAAAAATACTAGACGAAACATGTGAAAAATGGAAATCTTTAGTTCGTGTGATCCTCACACTCTTTAACAATTACTTTTTCACTTGTATCGCAATATGTTATTTTGTAATACCTGCACGTGAAGTTTGCTCTTTTATACCTGTAATCATGTCGTCGCACTAGTATTAAAAAAAAATCGTATTGATATGAGACTTTACTCACACGCCTTACAACCGTGCAAAAAATAAGCTTTCACCTGTAGATATTACAAAAAAATACTTTGCATCACTTGTGCAAAAAAGTGGCATTTTATGTACTTTTAACGAAAGCTTCTATTGAACGCAGAAGAATTGAATGATTACTGCCTTTGGTTCTGTATTTTTATTTTTGTCTCATCTCGGGCACTATTGAGGCAAAACAAGGTAGCTCTGCACAACTTTTCATCATTCCGATAAAATTCCTCTAATTACGAAACTCCATGCACTTCCTCACACAAAAGGAAACTTTCCTCATTATATATTAAATATTATTGAATACCTTCACCAAACATGTTTCCTATTACTTCGAATCACAAAAAACTCATTTGCGCCACTCGACAAATGAAAATGAGACGATTTCACACACAATTTCACAAAATTATAAAATTAAACTTGAAATAGCTCTCGAACTTTTCACGATCCCACGGAGTTATTAATAGAGTGCCCTTTTCTTTTTCTGTCCTTGAATGAAAGTGTCACACTTGACGATCCAAACGATACGCTGTATGAAGACAGAATGAACTCTCCTTCAGCTACGGTTATATCTTAGGAGGAAACAGCCGGTTCACGGTGTTACGAACTGGCTAAAGATACTATTCAGTTCATGAACCGGTTGAGTTACTGACATATAGAAAGATTTCTGGTATTGACGGAATTAATATCTCTCTTTTTTTCTCTTCCAGCGAAACTTGTTGGGTAACAAACAGTGTTTACATGAAAATTGTTTTCATTTCCTTTCGAATGGCAATTTCTTCTTTTATACGATACAAATGTAACTGGTACGAATATTGTACAATCAACGAAATAAAATGTGCATGAAAATAGTCTTTAATGATGTAATAAAATAATCCCGGGCTCCTAGATAAAATAGAAATGAAAGTGTTACTAAATTTTTTTTACGACTTTCAGAGTGGCTAAAAAAATTTCTTCATTGGACGTGCAAAACGCTTTTTAAACTTCATGGAGGAAAGTTTTTTTTATTGTTTAATGAACGTAGAAAACATCTGCGCTGAGTCATCGATAATATTACGACTGTCCTGAATTCGTGAAGAACAGTCTATCGTTTCAACACGAAAAAAAAATTCGAGAGAGATAAGATAATAAAAGTGTTATCAAAAAATGGCAGGTCTTGATAGTTAACATTATTCTCTGTTCTCGAAGAAACTTGAATTGATAGAAACTGAATTGATTTATGATGTTTCCAACGGTTGCATGACGATTCAATTTCGTACGATAATATACTGATGAAAATGGAGGAATCAAACGTGCAAAGGAATTGAAGTAAAATAATAGTACAAGAGCTTCTCTCTTCCGAATTTGGTGATGTCCGATGTTGCCAAGAGAAACACACATTTAGCAGTTGGAATCCGTAAAGAGACAAAGCAACACTGCAATTGGCAAAAGAGAAGACATTTCTTTTTTAACTCAACAACATTTAGAAACTTTAAATTGTGAAAACAGTATTCTACACGAGTACAACAATCAGAGTTTAAGCTTTGCACAATTCTGACTAGTTTGCAAATGTGCTGGTCCAAAATTAGTTGATGCTTGTTAGTGGCTTGTAGAATTATCAACCCGAGGCTGACATGGATGTTGTGATGACTCTGTGTTGATACATTGCAGACGGCATACTTGTGGATCAAAGTAGTCGGACCGGATTTTTCGATTTTAACGAAAAGAAAAAAGAGTATTTTGAACTCGCTTAAATTGGCGATTCCCACGTGATACAATGTGAAGCAGGTTAGTCGCTTAATCAAATGATAGATCCCATTTTTTTTTCATTCCGAACAAATATTTGATAATGAAGATTAACTGATAGATTCCGTAATCAATATTGACACAGATCTTGATCATATTCGATTGATTTCGAGGGGACTATTTCTTCGTGACATTCTCCGTCTAAATTCTTTCTGATTTAACGATAAAAATAAGTATGAAAAAGTTTCTTACAATTTGCCTTTATCAATTCTTCATATTACTTATAATTTATCATTGAACCCAAGTCTATGATACAAATTATACAGCACTGAGAATGGTAGAATGATTTATAGCAATGTGATTGTCGTAACTCCCATGATACTTCATGAATCTTTGAATAGTTTGGAATGGGAGCACCTGCATAAGGCGATTGAAGTGAGTGGGAACAGTTGAATTCTGCATTTGTTTTTCGATACATAGATTGTTGTTTTCACTTTGTAATATTGGAGGCACAGATGCGGAACCAATATGGCTGATACACGAAGGCCAACGACATGACCATCGCCTTCTTATTTTGTGTGTTGCGTTGCATAACATGATTATTCGATTCAATTCTATTCGCATAGTCATGATAATTGAGTTTATCAATCACATTCATGATTGAGGGTTTTCCAACTTTCCTCGATTCAGAAATAATGGAAAATCGTGTTTCCATTTGAGTACGTAAATGTTTCAATTATAATGGAATTTAAATTAAACGATTCAAGTACCAAAAAGAAATAGAATATTCTTTTTTAATCACGTTAGAACATACAACGTCGACTATGGTATATGGTTCGATACGGCTTACTGGTTAGGCATATACACCGTCAGGTGGAAATAAAATGAGGGTGAATAGAAAAGAGGATGAGCTCAGGAGTAATGAACTTCGTTGATGTCTATCGAAGTTCTCAAGATTCTTTAAAAAAATACCGAACAAAATATTTTTTATTAACTTGCAAGCACTGATTTATGATTACAGGTAATCGCAGGAGTCAAGATTGAACGGAGAACAGAGAATATGAATGAAAATGAAAGCATATTAGCTTCAGATGCTTCGGATAGAAGAAAATGCATGAATAATAATGAGCTCCGATATAATGTCTGTTTATCTAGAGTATCGTTAGCATAGGAAATTTGCTTCAGGTGCTTTGGGTTATATTGATAGGCTCTGCGTCCCTTGACATGTATCCAATAGCCCTATATCTATCTCAAACGTTTACTCTGCGGATCAACGATATTACATGCCTCTTTGGGTCGATTAAATTGCCTGGAGGGAATCATACATCCACTTTAAGGATAAAATAAATTCGACGTAATTTTATTTTGCGATGATTGAACGAGATTGAAGAATGTGGGGGACATATTTTGTGGGTTCAATGCTCATGGAAATTTCGTATTCACTGGGCGTTTGAGACGTTCGTAAATTTGAGTCGTGACAACTTTCGCTTCAATTTCGTGTCGGGTAGATCTCATTTCACTACTGGTATTTTATTATCACACTGCGTTATTCCTAGCATTTCTCCGGTATTCGATTAGTTCAAGTGACATTATGGGCTGGTATGTAAAATTCATTTTTTCTACGAGGAATCTAGTTATTTCTGTATCAAATTCTGATTCAATTACATAATTGATGATTGAATAATCATTTACCTCGAGTATATCGATGTGAATTTGAGCTAATCCTCGTTTGACGATTTCGATATTCACACCAACATATGAAATCATTTAATGATTATTTATTGGCGAGAATTTATTATTAATAATTCGTTGAGGAATTCAGGAATCAAGGGGGAACGTCAGTAGAATAAAGATGGAAAATTCTCGCTAAGAAAACTCAAGGTATTCTTGAATCAATGAATGAATTATTTTTGAACACTTCAACTCATTCATTTATTTCAATGTGTACAACGAGACGCCATGGAAAATTATTAATACTCATGTGAAACAATAAGAAAAAATGTAGAATCCCCCGGAATGAGATCTTTCACTGCCATTTCCGAAATCTTGGATAAATACTCCTGCACTACTAAAATTCTAGTTAGTTATTATTGTGTCTTTGCACTCAGATGTGAGGATTCAGTATGCAAAAATATTCACGTTGAAAATAAATATTTCCTGGAAACTTAAACGTGTTTCTCATTAGAAATACAACATTATGAAAGCTCACCACTTTACCACGCATTCATGTGTCACTATTTTTTACGTTTGCCTCTCATATCTTTGAGATGCAAAACTCGTATCGAATTTTCGATATTTGTATCACTTTATTTAAAAAATTATTCAAAAACAATTGATGTGCGGAATTTCTTAAAGCAATGGATTCCTTCCACCTTTGTCTAACACAGACGATATTAGAGGTTAGTTCTCACACACTTGGTTCATGTATCCATCGTGCGTTCGTCCCACTTCCCCCTCTTCATCTCAAGGAGATGACGTTCCCCCTTAATAACCTAAACTTCTAAGGAATTAGGGGACTGAAATTAATGGAATTAGGAAACATTTTACGTACGACTAGAACCACTACTGAAAGTATTTTCTTCATCTCCTACAGTAACTCCGCAAATTTCAAAATTACAAGGTATTCGCATTTTTGTGAGAACTTCGTAATTGTGTATCGACTCAGAAATCCAATAGTGAACTGAAATCAGGAGCAAATGGAATAGGTCATGTACACAATTTTATCCGAAGCCAAATAATTTCGTTACTGTAATTCTTCTTACTTGTATGTTTTTTTTCTCACTCTTATCCCTCCGTCAATTTATCTGCATTCAAACTATCACACTTGACATTTCACTGAACAACTTCAGACAGATTGAACGAGATGTTATAATAAATTGGTAAAAGCACTCGGCGTTTTAATTAGTGGTAAATTCATCGATTGCGGGCTATTCAATGTGAAATTTCAGTTAGAGAAATGAGAGTTGCATTGAACTGAACGTTATTGGCAAACGTTTTTTTAATTTTCTTCAAGTGAAGTAGTTGTGCCACTGAATGGGCTGGGACCAATCGGTATGCGCTCACTGGAATGTAAATCGAGCCACCCAGTTCTCTTATCTTTATCGACTTAACGTAGGACAGACAACGCAAAAGGGAGTTGGCTTCTTTCTAGAGGAAATATTGGGTTGTACAGTCGAAGATACCTTATTAGTTGAACTGAAGCCTCTCACATAATAAGCTGTGATTTAGAAAGTTTATAAATTATAGTCGTTGATTTTACGAATTAACAGTTATTTTCATACACGATGAGCCTTCTACTTTGAGAGAGATAATGGAAGTGATGAATTTTGTGAAATGATTGCAGTTCCGTTAGAGAAGAATCGAGGAAACTTCCGTTGGAAAACGCTATGAGGGAATTAACTTTGCTGGAATAATTTTCTAAATAATTTAGATAATGAACGTTTAGTTAGATTGTTCCTGAAATATCGCAAAAACTATGCCGGAAGCTTATGGATTATTTTGCAGTACTCTTGATCGAGAATGTTCTCATTTTTTTAGTGGTGTCCTCGAAAAAATTCTTGTGAAGCATTCGCGATCTCTGCATTTCTAAAAAAAATTGCTTTTTGGAGAAAAGGAAGTTTTTAGATTTTCAAACTACGGAAAATCCTATTGGTTAGCTAGGGAAATTCGAGGTGAAAAATACTATTATTTAATCTATTCTGGACCAATAATTACCGAGTTAATAAAGAAAACAAAAATTTTAAAAAAATTGTTTTTCGAATAACCTATAGGGTTTTTAACAGATCTATTTTCAATATTATTGACTTCAAACCACCATCATCCTCACCGGTCTTCATGCGAAACATCACTTCAAAATATTTAAAAGCCTAAGGGCTGGAGCTATGTACTCTTAAACCACTGTAAAAAAAAACTGTGAATATATAGATGGTTTCGTGTTTCTTATTATTTATGTTAATAAAATCGTTAAGTGTTAAAAAAAAATGTTAAAAATGTTTTTCGAATAACTCGATAACTGTTGATCTGGTGAGGATTGTTTTATTTAATTTTTCCCTCAAATTTCCGTAGCTATCCGCCGGAATTAACGAAATCCCCAAATTCCATCAACTTCGGTGTTATTTCTAATCCATCACTGCATCTGAAGTCAATTTTCAATTCATCAGAATAAATGAAAGATTGTTGAATCTCAAAAAAATAGAGTATCAAACACGAATTAATATGAAGAGATTAAAATTTTATCTATTTATAAAATTGATATATTCCTCGATCTAAATAAAAAAAATAGAAATCTTAGATTTTTATCAGAGAAATCAATGGTTTCATTTTCAAGTATTTGAAATATTCTATTCAATAAGTAATATATGTTGTAGATAAACTATCGCGGATGAATAATGGCCATTGAAATGACTTCACTGAAGCATACGAAGTTTATCTCCGTGCTTCAACATTTTAATTCAGGAAAAAAATCGAAATTCCGATTTCACGTAGGCACTGCAGTAAAAAATTTATTGTAGTGTCTCAAGTGAATGAACATTTATCTGCATAACTGCAATTGGATGGAAAGAAAAATTCTCCACGACCTTGAAATTAAAGCAAGGAGCATTGACCGTGTCAGAGGGAATTTTAGAATAGAGGCGAAAATCGAGTAATTAAATTGTACGCCTGTGTCTTACTAAAAGGTATCCCGGATAACAAGACAATGTGAGAGAAATGAGTATATCTTGTGGCCTGTCTCATTGTTGTTCCTCCCTTGGTATATATGTTAGAAATACCCTACATATATATTCAGGGAATGAAAGACGGTAACGGGAAAATTGTGTTAGAATTTTGTACGTGGGAACTGGTGAAAGAGGCATAAAATGTTTTCATAAGCGGATCAAATACACGTATATCATAGAAAAGTGAAACAATATTGTATGTTGAGTAGCAAGGGGGTCTTATTTCGTTGTTAGATGCAAATCATAGTTTGGAAGATTTTCGAAGAAGAATGAGGAAGTGCTTTTACTTTCTAGGAAGAAAAAAATGAATCTTACTTTTGCTTAATAAGAGTGTAATTTTTAAGAATGGGAAATTTGGAAATGACTAAAATCTGTGGGAGTCACTTTCGTTACGACTTCTCTTTTAGTTCTGATTTCTCTTGTTACATTCATTCATATTTTGAAGTATGTTGAAGGAAATAACTGCGTATAATTATTTGTAAGAACTTATTTAATTAATCGGAACATGATATGATTACAATTCAGTAGTGAAGAGGTAAAACGGGATAAGTCGATTCTTTTGGCGATCTTCTTTCACAAATATCTCGGAAACTAATGGAGATACGAACTTTTTGGCCGAATGCTTTTTTGTAGAGACTTTCAAGAGCTACAAAAAAGCATTCGGGCAAAAAGGATGTATCTCCATTAGTTTCTGAGATATTTCAGAAAATCCATTGCCGAAAAAATCGACTTATCCTATTTACCTCTTCACTACTGAATTCATGATTGATTACGAAGAATAATTTGGATAATTTAACTGATATCTTAAATTAAAACATCTGTCAAAAATTAGTTTTTGCAGTGTGGTTACTTTCCGCACGGCGTGCGATAAATAATTGTTTCCTAACAGGATTCTAATATTCAACATTTCTTAATCTGCCATAAATTCTGATATCTCATAAAAACTACTCTGAAAGTTCAATCGATGCATTTGGTTTTCACCGCTTTACTACTGATTCAATTGAAGTTATTTAATGCCCTGAAAATTCTATCGGTACTATTACACGCCTGGTTGCTAAACTCAATGTCAGGTGGAGCGAAAAAAATAAACGAAAAAAAAAGAATTTGAATAAGTGGGTTACAACTGTGAGATCTTGAATGATCTGTGGCTCTCAGTCTACCATCATCAGAGAATAGCCAGGATATCCGGAATAGCATCATCACATGGTAATTTAATCATGTACCAAATCGCTTATGACTCATTGGCTTGAAAACTCCATGTGAAATTTATCGCTCGCCTCTTCTCCGTAACTCCATCCTCTTTACAAGCCTCTTGTTTTTTATCTCTCAAGTAAAATGCTTTCGCAGTTTCAAATGCTTCTGCAGGGAGACACTTTCATTGAGACAAAGGCAAGCATGGCTGGCCATTGTTGGTACGAAAAAGGGGAATTCAATTGGCAGAATGAGGAGAGACGTGACAAGACTGATGTCTGGAGACTTAATTGCATTCATAAACGCGGGACTCAACGCTGCTCGTTTGAAGTGATGTTGATAATTTCATATTTTTCAGTACTGAACGAGAAGTGCAGGAGTCTTATAATCCGATAAGCCGATGTGAATTTATATATGAATAGATTGTGGAGATACGACAGCTTTAGATAAATATTTCTATACGATGATTGTCTGGCAATTGATGAAAGAAGAAAACATTCTCAAACTTCTTCTAATTTAAAAAGGGTTTCTGCACTGAAAAAAAAAATTCTTGTTGCAAGAAAATTTACTTAGACGTAGAAAATTTACTTCGCTCAAGGAAATTTCGATATATATGGAGATAGAGATTGCGAAGGAAAATTTCGTGACCAATACATTTTTTTAGCACAAGAATTTTTTTTCTCAGTGTGCGAAAATTTGATCGTGATCGATAATTACTTTCGTGGATTTCGATGATTGTGTTATTTTCATTGGGAAGCCAGGGAAATTTGGAACTGGTCAATGTTCTAATGCGATCCCTTCTGGTTCAATAATTTTCGCAATATTTCGAAAAGCATTTTATGCGTCATTTCCATTTTATTTAATTATCTTGGATACTAATGAGCCTAAATTGATTGTATTATATAATTGCATTTTCCGAAATTTTCCTGGCTTCTGAAAATCCATGAATTTTACGTCACCAAAATAATTAGTGTTAAATAATTATTGATAAATTCTGTTAATTATCTCATCGTGATACATACGTTAATCTGAAATAACAGTCAAGCACTTACGGACGTAACGCAAAAAAATTAAATCGTCCGATGCGCGAATGCAAATATCCCGCGTAATTTACTTCTTGCTAATTAACAGCTACCATTTAATCTGCATATTATTAAAATAAAATGAGATTTAAATATCAAAGCAGGAAGTTTTTTTTATGCATCAATCACTGATTAAAATTTCACGTTTTAATGATTATTTCATTGAGAGGGATAGAATTATGTTTTTAATGAAATGTTGTTCGACAGGGAGTTGACCATATATAAAATAACTCGAACAGCTTTTACTCTGTCTCTTTTATTTTACGATTAAAACATGGAGGACAAAGTTATTCCGTCCAAGTTGAACTCACTTTGAAACGGTGCCTGACAACTCGACACCTTAAATGTATAGAAGTGACAAGATTCTGGAATGCAATCGACCTCTTATATATTGGACTGACTTATTTTCACAGCGATGGCCTAGACGTCTTCGGTACTTTATTTTTACGGACACATTACATCTCAGCTGATGTAATTTTCTATAGTCCGTTGATAGAGATACGTACCTGAAATCAGAAATAATTTTTTTCTTCATCAATGGATGTGCCGTAAGTGAAATTGACTTCGAAAATATTGAAATATATGAAACAAAACAGTGAATTTCTTATCAGTTACGAAATCGTTGACATCATCGCTCCTCATAATCATGCTCCAGTTAAATAAATAAAAAAATGAATTACATTAAGCTGCAAAAACAATACGATTCACCATCAAAATAACAACAATTTTAATATCCTCTCCCGATAAATATACTCGCCTTTTTTCATTAATCAAAGGAAGTGTTTATTAATTATGACACCGATATTATCGCAAGATGATTGAATGTCAGTACGTAATTAAAGCGATACCGAAACTGGATATATCAATGATGTATTGGGTAAAACCGGTCTATATAGGCTGATATTGAGAAGCGGAATGCATTTCGATATACCGTGAAGTTAATTCCTGCTTTGGAATCTCTGAGGACGTGGCGTTCGTTCCAATAACGTCGATACAGGTCATCGATTTTGAATTGAAGGAAACAAAAAAAATTGGTATTTCCAACGAGAAAATTCCAATCAAGGAATAAAAAAATTGACGATTTTCTTTTTGCCTCTTGATAAATCTTTCCAAATGGAATGAGAATATGAGTTTTTTTTTTCATTTTCCCACGAGAGATAAATTCCACGAGGTCAAATGCAGAATTTTATGTCGCGTGCTCGGACGAATACGTGATCTTTGAGGATGATGAAGGAGGGTTGGTAACCTTTTCCAGGTTGTGTGTCGTGTGCCTTGAAAAGGAAGTCAATAACCACAGACCACGAAGAATACACAGTATGAGGAAGTAATGGACAGTATTATGCAGGAAGGAAGATGAATAATATAGTTTTATGGGGCTTAATTATTTCTTCAATATCACGGACGATTAATCAGGATAATTCTTGCGTCCGTATCGAGTTTTTTTTATGGTGCTCATGAAGAATTCTATTGACGTTCGTTGACTCAGTGAGTGCTTTATGTCTTGGTGCATCTTTCATGCGCTAATAGAGGAATCAATTGTGACGAAATGAGAGGACATGTAATTTAATTTGAGAAGAGAATTTATGAAATAAAATATCGTTTATGAAGAACGAGAATTACAAAAGAGGTTATTACGAAAATAAAATTATCACTGTCAAACAATTTATTTTAATTTTCCGTGTCAAATTCTGGAAATTTTGAACAAGTCACATTGTTATGGAAATTTCAGGGAATCTCATTTTTAAAAATTCAGGTTTTCCATTGATTATCAAAGAGATCTGTGGAAGTTCAGTTGAATTAGGGAAAATTTGGTTTATTTTGGTTCTCAAGATTGACGTTCATTTTAAAATTCAAGTGAGTGGTGAAATTTCCCTTTTACTTCTACACTGTTAAAAAAAGGTGAAAATTCAGTATCAATATGTATATTCAAGCTTAAAACCGCAATTTTAATTCTATTTAAGACAAAATTATCTCTGAATTATTTCCATTTGTGGAAAATTCAAGGACGATATGATTTTTAAGATGCTGTAAGCATTTAAATTTCAATAAGCAATCTCAACTTTCAAATACGAATAAAAAATTGAATAATATATGAACTTGAATTTTCTTTAATAGAAAATTCAACGCAGCAAGCCTTTGAATTTCATTTATTCACTGAATAATTCATTTTGAATATGTACTAATAATCATAATTCGATGGAAATTTTACCAATAATTTGCAATGAAATTTTAAATCTTATTTAAATATTTTCACATCAAATGAATTTTCAAGAAATAAACTTCCTGACATTTCAAACTAAGTGAAAGTTGTTGAATATTTCAATATTTTTTCGTTCAATTCTAAATAATAATTTCCTAACAATGTACTTGAGACTCCCAAATTCCCTTAAATTTGACCTAAAACTTGAAAATTCATAACAAATCTTTCCATCAAAACGAATTAAATGTCACGTTCATAAAAATTACCATCAGATTGTCCATGAAATTTCATTTTTTTCAAACAGCGTACTAGTTCCAAACAAATTTGAAGAAGAAGATATTAAAATCGTAAAATTGAATTGATTTATCTCGTCAAATCAACTACTGAATTGATGTGAATGTTTTTTTTCTGCACAAAAATCTCTATTCGTTTGTAAAAAAAAACAATTTTTTCAACTGCAACAACACTTTTTCTCCGTTACCGTAAAGATTTATTCGTTCATTCTATTTTTTGATTTTTCCTTCTATTTGAACGTAGAATTTAACTGTTGGTATAACGCTCGATATTCGCTCTAATTCTGTCGGAAAATGGACGTCGATGGTGCGCGGTGATTTCCGGCTGTCCAATGTACGTACCTACACGTTATATCGAACGATCCAACACACCCACATATTTTCCTCAATCTCAATTTAAAAGAAAAAAAACCGCAAAAATATCCTTTCCACGATTAAACTATAATTGCAACGAAAAAAAAACATCATTAGCTCAATAAATTTATATTTCCACATAGTATGAAACTTTTAGTGACATTGAAGAAGGAAAAGAAAGCGAACAAGTTCTGAAACGTGCATTTTCACCATGATTATACATGCCGATCGATTTCTCGATGAAAGTCCCCCACTCGGACTGCACACAAGCCGACATTAAAACCGACAGAAACGAGAAACGCGTGGAGTGACTGCATACCCATTTTGGACAAGTAAATGAATATACGTGTTTCTTTGAAATGAAATCCAGCATTCATCACGAATACTAGAAATAAACTGAGTGAAATTCAATGAACATCGAAGCGTATTCAATTGTAAATGACAGAAGACATTATCGTTGGAAATTTCAGTCGCGTGTTAATCGAAAAGAAAGGAATATTTTAATCCACTGGAATTGAAAGAAATGTTTATTTTTGATATGTTGAAAAAACAAATGCATTGTCTAAACGAAGACGTCACGAGGTGAATGCACAAACAATTCAGAATGTTCCAAGGTGGAATAGCCTCGTTCTGGTATTTCTATTATCCGAAGAGCAATAGATGCAGCGGAGCTATTCACATCTCGAGATCACTCGTGCGTCAGGCTTTTCCCCACAGAACTATTTCTCCCCCAGAAGAAGGAGAATCGTTGAGCGAAGAAAAACAGCTCGAGATAAACGTATCGATTGAAGTAAATGCACTGAAATTAAAGTTGAATGATTGAACGACCGATTGATCATAGTTTAAGTTTATCACGATGACGTGTCCTCGAGAAAGGCAAAATAAAGAAACTATTATGCAACGATACGAACTCATGTCTGCATACAGAGTAGCAATGTGAAGTTGAACGACGTCACATTTATAAAACGCGTGTCTGTCGTGTGGACAAGTGCTCATTGCCATGCAACTAACGATCTCAATATTCTTTTCACTCAGGGTTAAACAGCTAAGTTATTATATTTTAAAACTAGTGAGGGAGTTCTTCAGGCTACTGTCAAAATATTGAATCATTGAGAATACAATGCAAAAACTAATGTTTGACGTTAAGACACTTTTAAAACATTTCAGAGATTTGGTATTTGGTAGTGACAATTCAGTTATCTACAAATTACTGAAACTGAAGCTTCCTAAATTTTCCACCGGCATAACCTATAAATATGTGCCTCTCGTGTCTCGCGTGATCGAATGAATATGTGGACTCAGATGCTGAAAAAATTAAATAAAAATTCGTGCTTAACTTTTTT